>LHPF02000103.1:0-31490 GCA_002245815.2 Micractinium conductrix | reverse complement strand
GGAGAAGCCGCTGCTACTGTACTGTGTTACACCTGTTTGTATTCTGAAAAAGAAACACAGGGGCCGGCACGGCTGAGACCAGGGAAGAAGGGGGAAGGGAGGGGAGAAGCCGCTGCTACTGTACTGTGTTACACCTGTTTGTATTCTGAAAAAGAAACACAGGGGCCGGCACGGCTGAGACCAGGGAAGAAGGGGGAAGGGAGGGGAGAAGTCGCTGCTGAAAAAGGGGGAGAGAGTGCAAAAGGGATGCATGTAACATAGGACACAGCAAGGGCATCTGCATGGGGGGACTGACGCTTGGAACAGTGCGCGCACCGGCGAGAGTAGGAGCCCAAAGTGGGGAGTCCTTACCCAAGCAAGGAGGCGGTTCCCCAGGCCATTGTCCCCCCTTAGCCCTTAGCGCACGCCGGCGCAAGCTGCGGCGAAGGAAGCATGACAAGGGAGGGAAGCGTGTTGGTGGGAGACATATCTCAGAAGAGAAAATAAAGTTTAGGAAGTGAACAAGGGGGCATTCCCATGCACCACTCCACACCCACAACGTCCTCATGCGGCGTAGGATGTGCACGAGGGGGGCATTCCCACCACTCCACACCCACAACGTCCTCATGCGGCCGTAGGATGTGAACAGGGGGGGGGCATTCCCATGCACCACTCCAAACCCACAACGTCCTCATGCGGCCGGTGCATGCACAAACCAGCACAACCCTTGCCCCAACCGAACTCACTTCCTGCGGCGAAGGAAGCACGACAAGGGAGGGACGCGTGTTGGTGGTGAGACATAAACGAGAAGAGAAATATAGTCTAGGAAGTGCACAAGGGGGGCATTCCCATGCACCACTCCAAACCCACAACGTCCTCATGCGGCCGGTGCATGCACACAACCAGCACAACCCTTGCCCAACCGAACTCACTTCCTGCGGCGAAGGAAGCACGACAAGGGAGGGACGCGTGTTGGTGGTGAGACATAAACGAGAAGAGAAATAAAGTTTAGGAAGTGCACAAGGGGGGGCAATCCCATGCACCACTCCAAACCCACAACGTCCTCATGCGGCCGGTGCACGCACAGCCAGCACAACCCTTGCCCAACCGAACTCACCAGCTGCGGCGAAGGACGCATGACAAGGGCGGGACGCGTGTTGGTGGGGAGACATAACCCAGAAGAGAAATAAAGTCTAGGATGTGCACGAGGGGGGGCATTCCCATGCACCACTCAAACCCACAACGTCCTCATGCGGCCGGTGCACGCACAGCCAGCACAACCCTTGCCCAACCGAACTCACCAGCTACTGTACTGTGTTACACCTGTTTGTATCCTGAAAAAAAACACAGGGCCCGGCACGGCTGAGACCAGGGAAGAAGGGGGGAAGGGAGGGGAGAAGCCGCTGCTACTGTACTGTGTTACACCTGTTTGTATTCTGAAAAAGAAACACAGGGGCCGGCACGGCTGAGACCAGGGAAGAAGGGGGAAGGGAGGGGAGAAGCCGCTGCTACTGTACTGTGTTACACCTGTTTGTATTCTGAAAAAGAAACACAGGGCCCGGCACGGCTGAGACCAGGCAAGAAGGGGGGAAGGGAGGGGAGAAGCCGCTGCTACTGTACTGTGTTACACCTGTTTGTATTCTGAAAAAGAAACACAGGGGCCGGCACGGCTGAGACCAGGGAAGAAGGGGGAAGGGAGGGGAGAAGTCGCTGCTGAAAAAGGGGGAGAGAGTGCAAAAGGGATGCATGTAACATAGGACACAGCAAGGGCATCTGCATGGGGGGGACTGACGCTTGGAACAGTGCGCGCACCGGCGAGAGTAGGAGCCCAAAGTGGGGAGTCCTTACCCAAGCAAGGAGGCGGTTCCCCAGGCCATTGTCCCCCCTTAGCCCTTAGCGCACGCCGGCGCAAGCTGCGGCGAAGGAAGCATGACAAGGGAGGGAAGCGTGTTGGTGGGAGACATATCTCAGAAGAGAAAATAAAGTTTAGGAAGTGAACAAGGGGGGCATTCCCATGCACCACTCCACACCCACAACGTCCTCATGCGGCCGGTGCATGCACACAACCAGCACAACCCTTGCCCAACCGAACTCACTTCCTGCGGCGAAGGAAGCACGACAAGGGAGGGACGCGTGTTGGTGGTGAGACATAAACGAGAAGAGAAATATAGTCTAGGAAGTGCACAAGGGGGCATTCCCATGCACCACTCCAAACCCACAACGTCCTCATGCGGCCGGTGCATGCACACAACCAGCACAACCCTTGCCCAACCGAACTCACTTCCTGCGGCGAAGTAAGCACGACAAGGGAGGGACGCGTGTTGGTGGTGAGACATAAACGAGAAGAGAAATAAAGTTTAGGAAGTGCACAAGGGGGGGCAATCCCATGCACGACTCCAAACCCACAACGTCCTCATGCGGCCGGTGCACGCACAGCCAGCACAACCCTTGCCCAACCGAACTCACCAGCTGCGGCGAAGGACGCATGACAAGGGCGGGACGCGTGTTGGTGGGGAGACATAACCCAGAAGAGAAATAAAGTCTAGGATGTGCACGAGGGGGGGGCATTCCCATGCACCACTCCAAACCCACAACGTCCTCATGCGGCCGGTGCACGCACAGCCAGCACAACCCTTGCCCAACCGAACTCACCAGCTACTGTACTGTGTTACACCTGTTTGTATCCTGAAAAAAAACACAGGGCCCGGCACGGCTGAGACCAGGGAAGAAGGGGGGAAGGGAGGGGAGAAGCCGCTGCTACTGTACTGTGTTACACCTGTTTGTATTCTGAAAAAGAAACACAGGGCCGGCACGGCTGAGACCAGGGAAGAAGGGGGGAAGGGAGGGGAGAAGCCGCTGCTACTGTACTGTGTTACACCTGTTTGTATTCTGAAAAAGAAACACAGGGCCCGGCACGGCTGAGACCAGGGAAGAAGGGGGGAAGGGAGGGGAGAAGCCGCTGCTACTGTACTGTGTTACACCTGTTTGTATTCTGAAAAAGAAACACAGGGGCCGGCACGGCTGAGACCAGGCAAGAAGGGGGGAAGGGAGGGGAGAAGCCGCTGCTACTGTACTGTGTTACACCTGTTTGTATTCTGAAAAAGAAACACAGGGGCCGGCACGGCTGAGACCAGGGAAGAAGGGGGGAAGGGAGGGGAGAAGCCGCTGCTACTGTACTGTGTTACACCTGTTTGTATTCTGAAAAAAAACACAGGGCCCGGCACGGCTGAGACCAGGCAAGAAGGGGGGAAGGGAGGGGAGAAGCCGCTGCTACTGTACTGTGTTACACCTGTTTGTATTCTGAAAAGAAACACAGGGGCCGGCACGGCTGAGACCAGGGAAGAAGGGGGGAAGGGAGGGGAGAAGCCGCTGCTACTGTACTGTGTTACACCTGTTTGTATTCTGAAAAAGAAACACAGGGGCCGGCACGGCTGAGACCAGGGAAGAAGGGGGAAGGGAGGGGAGAAGTCGCTGCTGAAAAAGGGGGAGAGAGTGCAAAAGGGATGCATGTAACATAGGACACAGCAAGGGCATCTGCATGGGGGGGACTGACGCTTGGAACAGTGCGCGCACCGGCGAGAGTAGGAGCCCAAAGTGGGGAGTCCTTACCCAAGCAAGGAGGCGGTTCCCCAGGCCATTGTCCCCCCCTTAGCCCTTAGCGCACGCCGGCGCAAGCTGCGGCGAAGGAAGCATGACAAGGGAGGGAAGCGTGTTGGTGGGAGACATATCTCAGAAGAGAAAATAAAGTTTAGGAAGTGAACAAGGGGGGGCATTCCCATGCACCACTCCACACCCACAACGTCCTCATGCGGCCGTAGGATGTGCACGAGGGGGGCATTCCCATGCACCACTCCACACCCACAACGTCCTCATGCGGCCGTAGGATGTGAACAGGGGGGGGGCATTCCCATGCACCACTCCAAACCCACAACGTCCTCATGCGGCCGGTGCATGCACACAACCAGCACAACCCTTGCCCAACCGAACTCACTTCCTGCGGCGAAGGAAGCACGACAAGGGAGGGACGCGTGTTGGTGGTGAGACATAAACGAGAAGAGAAATATAGTCTAGGAAGTGCACAAGGGGGGCATTCCCATGCACCACTCCAAACCCACAACGTCCTCATGCGGCCGGTGCATGCACACAACCAGCACAACCCTTGCCCAACCGAACTCACTTCCTGCGGCGAAGGAAGCACGACAAGGGAGGGACGCGTGTTGGTGGTGAGACATAAACGAGAAGAGAAATAAAGTTTAGGAAGTGCACAAGGGGGGCAATCCCATGCACCACTCCAAACCCACAACGTCCTCATGCGGCCGGTGCACGCACAGCCAGCACAACCCTTGCCCAACCGAACTCACCAGCTGCGGCGAAGGACGCATGACAAGGGCGGGACGCGTGTTGGTGGGGAGACATAACCCAGAAGAGAAATAAAGTCTAGGATGTGCACGAGGGGGGGGCATTCCCATGCACCACTCCAAACCCACAACGTCCTCATGCGGCCGGTGCACGCACAGCCAGCACAACCCTTGCCCAACCGAACTCACCAGCTACTGTACTGTGTTACACCTGTTTGTATCCTGAAAAAAAACACAGGGCCCGGCACGGCTGAGACCAGGGAAGAAGGGGGGAAGGGAGGGGAGAAGCCGCTGCTACTGTACTGTGTTACACCTGTTTGTATTCTGAAAAAGAAACACAGGGGCCGGCACGGCTGAGACCAGGGAAGAAGGGGGGAAGGGAGGGGAGAAGCCGCTGCTACTGTACTGTGTTACACCTGTTTGTATTCTGAAAAAGAAACACAGGGCCCGGCACGGCTGAGACCAGGCAAGAAGGGGGGAAGGGAGGGGAGAAGCCGCTGCTACTGTACTGTGTTACACCTGTTTGTATTCTGAAAAAGAAACACAGGGGCCGGCACGGCTGAGACCAGGGAAGAAGGGGGGAAGGGAGGGGAGAAGTCGCTGCTGAAAAAGGGGGAGAGAGTGCAAAAGGGATGCATGTAACATAGGACACAGCAAGGGCATCTGCATGGGGGGGACTGACGCTTGGAACAGTGCGCGCACCGGCGAGAGTAGGAGCCCAAAGTGGGGAGTCCTTACCCAAGCAAGGAGGCGGTTCCCCAGGCCATTGTCCCCCCCTTAGCCCTTAGCGCACGCCGGCGCAAGCTGCGGCGAAGGAAGCATGACAAGGGAGGGAAGCGTGTTGGTGGGAGACATATCTCAGAAGAGAAAATAAAGTTTAGGAAGTGAACAAGGGGGGGCATTCCCATGCACCACTCCACACCCACAACGTCCTCATGCGGCCGTAGGATGTGCACGAGGGGGGGCATTCCCATGCACCACTCCACACCCACAACGTCCTCATGCGGCCGTAGGATGTGAACAGGGGGGGGGCATTCCCATGCACCACTCCAAACCCACAACGTCCTCATGCGGCCGGTGCATGCACACAACCAGCACAACCCTTGCCCAACCGAACTCACTTCCTGCGGCGAAGGAAGCACGACAAGGGAGGGACGCGTGTTGGTGGTGAGACATAAACGAGAAGAGAAATATAGTCTAGGAAGTGCACAAGGGGGGCATTCCCATGCACCACTCCAAACCCACAACGTCCTCATGCGGCCGGTGCATGCACACAACCAGCACAACCCTTGCCCAACCGAACTCACTTCCTGCGGCGAAGTAAGCACGACAAGGGAGGGACGCGTGTTGGTGGTGAGACATAAACGAGAAGAGAAATAAAGTTTAGGAAGTGCACAAGGGGGGCAATCCCATGCACACTCCAAACCCACAACGTCCTCATGCGGCCGTGCACCACACCAGCACAACCCTTGCCCAACCGAACTCACCCTGCGGCGAAGAGCAGACAAGGGGGACGCGTGTGGTGGGAGACATAAAGAAGAGAAATAAAGTTAGGAAGTGCACAGGGGGGCATCCCATGCACACTCCAAACCCACAACGTCCTCATGCGGCCGGTGCACGCACAGCCAGCACAACCCTTGCCCAACCGAACTCACCAGCTGCGGCGAAGGACGCATGACAAGGGCGGGACGCGTGTTGGTGGGGAGACATAACCCAGAAGAGAAATAAAGTCTAGGATGTGCACGAGGGGGGGGCATTCCCATGCACCACTCCAAACCCACAACGTCCTCATGCGGCCGGTGCACGCACAGCCAGCACAACCCTTGCCAACCGAACTCACCAGCTACTGTACTGTGTTACACCTGTTTGTATCCTGAAAAAAAACACAGGGCCCGGCACGGCTGAGACCAGGGAAGAAGGGGGGAAGGGAGGGGAGAAGCCGCTGCTACTGTACTGTGTTACACCTGTTTGTATTCTGAAAAAGAAACACAGGGCCGGCACGGCTGAGACCAGGGAAGAAGGGGGGAAGGGAGGGGAGAAGCCGCTGCTACTGTACTGTGTTACACCTGTTTGTATTCTGAAAAAGAAACACAGGGGCCG
The DNA here is from genome assembly GCA_002245815.2 of Micractinium conductrix. Classification (NCBI taxonomy): domain Eukaryota; kingdom Viridiplantae; phylum Chlorophyta; class Trebouxiophyceae; order Chlorellales; family Chlorellaceae; genus Micractinium; species Micractinium conductrix. The sequence goes on along the minus strand of LHPF02000103.1, from coordinate 25,053 downwards.
GCACGGCTGAGACCAGGGAAGAAGGGGGGAAGGGAGGGGAGAAGCCGCTGCTACTGTACTGTGTTACACCTGTTTGTATTCTGAAAAAGAAACACAGGGCCCGGCACGGCTGAGACCAGGCAAGAAGGGGGAAGGGAGGGGAGAAGCCGCTGCTACTGTACTGTGTTACACCTGTTTGTATTCTGAAAAAGAAACACAGGGGCCGGCACGGCTGAGACCAGGGAAGAAGGGGGGAAGGGAGGGGAGAAGTCGCTGCTGAAAAAGGGGGAGAGAGTGCAAAAGGGATGCATGTAACATAGGACACAGCAAGGGCATCTGCATGGGGGGGACTGACGCTTGGAACAGTGCGCGCACCGGCGAGAGTAGGAGCCCAAAGTGGGGAGTCCTTACCCAAGCAAGGAGGCGGTTCCCCAGGCCATTGTCCCCCCCTTAGCCCTTAGCGCACGCCGGCGCAAGCTGCGGCGAAGGAAGCATGACAAGGGAGGGAAGCGTGTTGGTGGGAGACATATCTCAGAAGAGAAAATAAAGTTTAGGAAGTGAACAAGGGGGGGCATTCCCATGCACCACTCCACACCCACAACGTCCTCATGCGGCCGTAGGATGTGCACGAGGGGGGGCATTCCCATGCACCACTCCACACCCACAACGTCCTCATGCGGCCGTAGGATGTGAACAGGGGGGGGCATTCCCATGCACCACTCCAAACCCACAACGTCCTCATGCGGCCGGTGCATGCACACAACCAGCACAACCCTTGCCCAACCGAACTCACTTCCTGCGGCGAAGGAAGCACGACAAGGGAGGGACGCGTGTTGGTGGTGAGACATAAACGAGAAGAGAAATATAGTCTAGGAAGTGCACAAGGGGGGCATTCCCATGCACCACTCCAAACCCACAACGTCCTCATGCGGCCGGTGCATGCACACAACCAGCACAACCCTTGCCCAACCGAACTCACTTCCTGCGGCGAAGTAAGCACGACAAGGGAGGGACGCGTGTTGGTGGTGAGACATAAACGAGAAGAGAAATAAAGTTTAGGAAGTGCACAAGGGGGGGCAATCCCATGCACGACTCCAAACCCACAACGTCCTCATGCGGCCGGTGCACGCACAGCCAGCACAACCCTTGCCCAACCGAACTCACCAGCTGCGGCGAAGGACGCATGACAAGGGCGGGACGCGTGTTGGTGGGGAGACATAACCCAGAAGAGAAATAAAGTCTAGGATGTGCACGAGGGGGGGGCATTCCCATGCACCACTCCAAACCCACAACGTCCTCATGCGGCCGGTGCACGCACAGCCAGCACAACCCTTGCCCAACCGAACTCACCAGCTACTGTACTGTGTTACACCTGTTTGTATTCTGAAAAAGAAACACAGGGCCCGGCACGGCTGAGACCAGGGAAGAAGGGGGGAAGGGAGGGGAGAAGCCGCTGCTACTGTACTGTGTTACACCTGTTTGTATTCTGAAAAAGAAACACAGGGGCCGGCACGGCTGAGACCAGGGAAGAAGGGGGGAAGGGAGGGGAGAAGCCGCTGCTACTGTACTGTGTTACACCTGTTTGTATTCTGAAAAAGAAACACAGGGCCCGGCACGGCTGAGACCAGGCAAGAAGGGGGGAAGGGAGGGGAGAAGCCGCTGCTACTGTACTGTGTTACACCTGTTTGTATTCTGAAAAAGAAACACAGGGGCCGGCACGGCTGAGACCAGGGAAGAAGGGGGGAAGGGAGGGGAGAAGTCGCTGCTGAAAAAGGGGGAGAGAGTGCAAAAGGGATGCATGTAACATAGGACACAGCAAGGGCATCTGCATGGGGGGGACTGACGCTTGGAACAGTGCGCGCACCGGCGAGAGTAGGAGCCCAAAGTGGGGAGTCCTTACCCAAGCAAGGAGGCGGTTCCCCAGGCCATTGTCCCCCCCTTAGCCCTTAGCGCACGCCGGCGCAAGCTGCGGCGAAGGAAGCATGACAAGGGAGGGAAGCGTGTTGGTGGGAGACATATCTCAGAAGAGAAAATAAAGTTTAGGAAGTGAACAAGGGGGGGCATTCCCATGCACCACTCCACACCCACAACGTCCTCATGCGGCCGTAGGATGTGCACGAGGGGGGGCATTCCCATGCACCACTCCACACCCACAACGTCCTCATGCGGCCGTAGGATGTGAACAGGGGGGGGGCATTCCCATGCACCACTCCAAACCCACAACGTCCTCATGCGGCCGGTGCATGCACACAACCAGCACAACCCTTGCCCAACCGAACTCACTTCCTGCGGCGAAGGAAGCACGACAAGGGAGGGACGCGTGTTGGTGGTGAGACATAAACGAGAAGAGAAATATAGTCTAGGAAGTGCACAAGGGGGGCATTCCCATGCACCACTCCAAACCCACAACGTCCTCATGCGGCCGGTGCATGCACACAACCAGCACAACCCTTGCCCAACCGAACTCACTTCCTGCGGCGAAGTAAGCACGACAAGGGAGGGACGCGTGTTGGTGGTGAGACATAAACGAGAAGAGAAATAAAGTTTAGGAAGTGCACAAGGGGGGGCAATCCCATGCACGACTCCAAACCCACAACGTCCTCATGCGGCCGGTGCACGCACAGCCAGCACAACCCTTGCCCAACCGAACTCACCAGCTGCGGCGAAGGACGCATGACAAGGGCGGGACGCGTGTTGGTGGGGAGACATAACCCAGAAGAGAAATAAAGTCTAGGATGTGCACGAGGGGGGGGCATTCCCATGCACCACTCCAAACCCACAACGTCCTCATGCGGCCGGTGCACGCACAGCCAGCACAACCCTTGCCCAACCGAACTCACCAGCTACTGTACTGTGTTACACCTGTTTGTATCCTGAAAAAAAACACAGGGCCCGGCACGGCTGAGACCAGGGAAGAAGGGGGGAAGGGAGGGGAGAAGCCGCTGCTACTGTACTGTGTTACACCTGTTTGTATTCTGAAAAAGAAACACAGGGCCCGGCACGGCTGAGACCAGGGAAGAAGGGGGGAAGGGAGGGGAGAAGCCGCTGCTACTGTACTGTGTTACACCTGTTTGTATTCTGAAAAAGAAACACAGGGCCCGGCACGGCTGAGACCAGGGAAGAAGGGGGGAAGGGAGGGGAGAAGCCGCTGCTACTGTACTGTGTTACACCTGTTTGTATTCTGAAAAAGAAACACAGGGGCCGGCACGGCTGAGACCAGGCAAGAAGGGGGGAAGGGAGGGGAGAAGCCGCTGCTACTGTACTGTGTTACACCTGTTTGTATTCTGAAAAAGAAACACAGGGGCCGGCACGGCTGAGACCAGGGAAGAAGGGGGGAAGGGAGGGGAGAAGCCGCTGCTACTGTACTGTGTTACACCTGTTTGTATTCTGAAAAAAAACACAGGGCCCGGCACGGCTGAGACCAGGCAAGAAGGGGGGAAGGGAGGGGAGAAGCCGCTGCTACTGTACTGTGTTACACCTGTTTGTATTCTGAAAAAGAAACACAGGGGCCGGCACGGCTGAGACCAGGGAAGAAGGGGGGAAGGGAGGGGAGAAGCCGCTGCTACTGTACTGTGTTACACCTGTTTGTATTCTGAAAAAGAAACACAGGGGCCGGCACGGCTGAGACCAGGGAAGAAGGGGGGAAGGGAGGGGAGAAGTCGCTGCTGAAAAAGGGGGAGAGAGTGCAAAAGGGATGCATGTAACATAGGACACAGCAAGGGCATCTGCATGGGGGGGACTGACGCTTGGAACAGTGCGCGCACCGGCGAGAGTAGGAGCCCAAAGTGGGGAGTCCTTACCCAAGCAAGGAGGCGGTTCCCCAGGCCATTGTCCCCCCCTTAGCCCTTAGCGCACGCCGGCGCAAGCTGCGGCGAAGGAAGCATGACAAGGGAGGGAAGCGTGTTGGTGGGAGACATATCTCAGAAGAGAAAATAAAGTTTAGGAAGTGAACAAGGGGGGGCATTCCCATGCACCACTCCACACCCACAACGTCCTCATGCGGCCGTAGGATGTGCACGAGGGGGGGCATTCCCATGCACCACTCCACACCCACAACGTCCTCATGCGGCCGTAGGATGTGAACAGGGGGGGGGCATTCCCATGCACCACTCCAAACCCACAACGTCCTCATGCGGCCGGTGCATGCACACAACCAGCACAACCCTTGCCCAACCGAACTCACTTCCTGCGGCGAAGGAAGCACGACAAGGGAGGGACGCGTGTTGGTGGTGAGACATAAACGAGAAGAGAAATATAGTCTAGGAAGTGCACAAGGGGGGCATTCCCATGCACCACTCCAAACCCACAACGTCCTCATGCGGCCGGTGCATGCACACAACCAGCACAACCCTTGCCCAACCGAACTCACTTCCTGCGGCGAAGGAAGCACGACAAGGGAGGGACGCGTGTTGGTGGTGAGACATAAACGAGAAGAGAAATAAAGTTTAGGAAGTGCACAAGGGGGGGCAATCCCATGCACCACTCCAAACCCACAACGTCCTCATGCGGCCGGTGCACGCACAGCCAGCACAACCCTTGCCCAACCGAACTCACCAGCTGCGGCGAAGGACGCATGACAAGGGCGGGACGCGTGTTGGTGGGGAGACATAACCCAGAAGAGAAATAAAGTCTAGGATGTGCACGAGGGGGGGGCATTCCCATGCACCACTCCAAACCCACAACGTCCTCATGCGGCCGGTGCACGCACAGCCAGCACAACCCTTGCCCAACCGAACTCACCAGCTACTGTACTGTGTTACACCTGTTTGTATCCTGAAAAAAAACACAGGGCCCGGCACGGCTGAGACCAGGGAAGAAGGGGGGAAGGGAGGGGAGAAGCCGCTGCTACTGTACTGTGTTACACCTGTTTGTATTCTGAAAAAGAAACACAGGGGCCGGCACGGCTGAGACCAGGGAAGAAGGGGGGAAGGGAGGGGAGAAGCCGCTGCTACTGTACTGTGTTACACCTGTTTGTATTCTGAAAAAGAAACACAGGGCCCGGCACGGCTGAGACCAGGCAAGAAGGGGGGAAGGGAGGGGAGAAGCCGCTGCTACTGTACTGTGTTACACCTGTTTGTATTCTGAAAAAGAAACACAGGGGCCGGCACGGCTGAGACCAGGGAAGAAGGGGGGAAGGGAGGGGAGAAGTCGCTGCTGAAAAAGGGGGAGAGAGTGCAAAAGGGATGCATGTAACATAGGACACAGCAAGGGCATCTGCATGGGGGGGACTGACGCTTGGAACAGTGCGCGCACCGGCGAGAGTAGGAGCCCAAAGTGGGGAGTCCTTACCCAAGCAAGGAGGCGGTTCCCCAGGCCATTGTCCCCCCCTTAGCCCTTAGCGCACGCCGGCGCAAGCTGCGGCGAAGGAAGCATGACAAGGGAGGGAAGCGTGTTGGTGGGAGACATATCTCAGAAGAGAAAATAAAGTTTAGGAAGTGAACAAGGGGGGGCATTCCCATGCACCACTCCACACCCACAACGTCCTCATGCGGCCGGTGCATGCACACAACCAGCACAACCCTTGCCCAACCGAACTCACTTCCTGCGGCGAAGGAAGCACGACAAGGGAGGGACGCGTGTTGGTGGTGAGACATAAACGAGAAGAGAAATATAGTCTAGGAAGTGCACAAGGGGGGCATTCCCATGCACCACTCCAAACCCACAACGTCCTCATGCGGCCGGTGCATGCACACAACCAGCACAACCCTTGCCCAACCGAACTCACTTCCTGCGGCGAAGTAAGCACGACAAGGGAGGGACGCGTGTTGGTGGTGAGACATAAACGAGAAGAGAAATAAAGTTTAGGAAGTGCACAAGGGGGGGCAATCCCATGCACGACTCCAAACCCACAACGTCCTCATGCGGCCGGTGCACGCACAGCCAGCACAACCCTTGCCCAACCGAACTCACCAGCTGCGGCGAAGGACGCATGACAAGGGCGGGACGCGTGTTGGTGGGGAGACATAACCCAGAAGAGAAATAAAGTCTAGGATGTGCACGAGGGGGGGGCATTCCCATGCACCACTCCAAACCCACAACGTCCTCATGCGGCCGGTGCACGCACAGCCAGCACAACCCTTGCCCAACCGAACTCACCAGCTACTGTACTGTGTTACACCTGTTTGTATCCTGAAAAAAAACACAGGGCCCGGCACGGCTGAGACCAGGGAAGAAGGGGGGAAGGGAGGGGAGAAGCCGCTGCTACTGTACTGTGTTACACCTGTTTGTATTCTGAAAAAGAAACACAGGGCCCGGCACGGCTGAGACCAGGGAAGAAGGGGGGAAGGGAGGGGAGAAGCCGCTGCTACTGTACTGTGTTACACCTGTTTGTATTCTGAAAAAGAAACACAGGGCCCGGCACGGCTGAGACCAGGGAAGAAGGGGGGAAGGGAGGGGAGAAGCCGCTGCTACTGTACTGTGTTACACCTGTTTGTATTCTGAAAAAGAAACACAGGGGCCGGCACGGCTGAGACCAGGGAAGAAGGGGGGAAGGGAGGGGAGAAGCCGCTGCTACTGTACTGTGTTACACCTGTTTGTATTCTGAAAAAAAACACAGGGCCCGGCACGGCTGAGACCAGGCAAGAAGGGGGGAAGGGAGGGGAGAAGCCGCTGCTACTGTACTGTGTTACACCTGTTTGTATTCTGAAAAAGAAACACAGGGGCCGGCACGGCTGAGACCAGGGAAGAAGGGGGGAAGGGAGGGGAGAAGCCGCTGCTACTGTACTGTGTTACACCTGTTTGTATTCTGAAAAAGAAACACAGGGGCCGGCACGGCTGAGACCAGGGAAGAAGGGGGGAAGGGAGGGGAGAAGTCGCTGCTGAAAAAGGGGGAGAGAGTGCAAAAGGGATGCATGTAACATAGGACACAGCAAGGGCATCTGCATGGGGGGGACTGACGCTTGGAACAGTGCGCGCACCGGCGAGAGTAGGAGCCCAAAGTGGGGAGTCCTTACCCAAGCAAGGAGGCGGTTCCCCAGGCCATTGTCCCCCCCTTAGCCCTTAGCGCACGCCGGCGCAAGCTGCGGCGAAGGAAGCATGACAAGGGAGGGAAGCGTGTTGGTGGGAGACATATCTCAGAAGAGAAAATAAAGTTTAGGAAGTGAACAAGGGGGGGCATTCCCATGCACCACTCCACACCCACAACGTCCTCATGCGGCCGTAGGATGTGCACGAGGGGGGGCATTCCCATGCACCACTCCACACCCACAACGTCCTCATGCGGCCGTAGGATGTGAACAGGGGGGGGGCATTCCCATGCACCACTCCAAACCCACAACGTCCTCATGCGGCCGGTGCATGCACACAACCAGCACAACCCTTGCCCAACCGAACTCACTTCCTGCGGCGAAGGAAGCACGACAAGGGAGGGACGCGTGTTGGTGGTGAGACATAAACGAGAAGAGAAATATAGTCTAGGAAGTGCACAAGGGGGGCATTCCCATGCACCACTCCAAACCCACAACGTCCTCATGCGGCCGGTGCATGCACACAACCAGCACAACCCTTGCCCAACCGAACTCACTTCCTGCGGCGAAGGAAGCACGACAAGGGAGGGACGCGTGTTGGTGGTGAGACATAAACGAGAAGAGAAATAAAGTTTAGGAAGTGCACAAGGGGGGGCAATCCCATGCACCACTCCAAACCCACAACGTCCTCATGCGGCCGGTGCACGCACAGCCAGCACAACCCTTGCCCAACCGAACTCACCAGCTGCGGCGAAGGACGCATGACAAGGGCGGGACGCGTGTTGGTGGGGAGACATAACCCAGAAGAGAAATAAAGTCTAGGATGTGCACGAGGGGGGGGCATTCCCATGCACCACTCCAAACCCACAACGTCCTCATGCGGCCGGTGCACGCACAGCCAGCACAACCCTTGCCCAACCGAACTCACCAGCTACTGTACTGTGTTACACCTGTTTGTATCCTGAAAAAAAACACAGGGCCCGGCACGGCTGAGACCAGGGAAGAAGGGGGGAAGGGAGGGGAGAAGCCGCTGCTACTGTACTGTGTTACACCTGTTTGTATTCTGAAAAAGAAACACAGGGGCCGGCACGGCTGAGACCAGGGAAGAAGGGGGGAAGGGAGGGGAGAAGCCGCTGCTACTGTACTGTGTTACACCTGTTTGTATTCTGAAAAAGAAACACAGGGCCCGGCACGGCTGAGACCAGGCAAGAAGGGGGGAAGGGAGGGGAGAAGCCGCTGCTACTGTACTGTGTTACACCTGTTTGTATTCTGAAAAAGAAACACAGGGGCCGGCACGGCTGAGACCAGGGAAGAAGGGGGGAAGGGAGGGGAGAAGTCGCTGCTGAAAAAGGGGGAGAGAGTGCAAAAGGGATGCATGTAACATAGGACACAGCAAGGGCATCTGCATGGGGGGGACTGACGCTTGGAACAGTGCGCGCACCGGCGAGAGTAGGAGCCCAAAGTGGGGAGTCCTTACCCAAGCAAGGAGGCGGTTCCCCAGGCCATTGTCCCCCCCTTAGCCCTTAGCGCACGCCGGCGCAAGCTGCGGCGAAGGAAGCATGACAAGGGAGGGAAGCGTGTTGGTGGGAGACATATCTCAGAAGAGAAAATAAAGTTTAGGAAGTGAACAAGGGGGGGCATTCCCATGCACCACTCCACACCCACAACGTCCTCATGCGGCCGTAGGATGTGCACGAGGGGGGGCATTCCCATGCACCACTCCACACCCACAACGTCCTCATGCGGCCGTAGGATGTGAACAGGGGGGGGCATTCCCATGCACCACTCCAAACCCACAACGTCCTCATGCGGCCGGTGCATGCACACAACCAGCACAACCCTTGCCCAACCGAACTCACTTCCTGCGGCGAAGGAAGCACGACAAGGGAGGGACGCGTGTTGGTGGTGAGACATAAACGAGAAGAGAAATATAGTCTAGGAAGTGCACAAGGGGGGCATTCCCATGCACCACTCCAAACCCACAACGTCCTCATGCGGCCGGTGCATGCACACAACCAGCACAACCCTTGCCCAACCGAACTCACTTCCTGCGGCGAAGGAAGCACGACAAGGGAGGGACGCGTGTTGGTGGTGAGACATAAACGAGAAGAGAAATAAAGTTTAGGAAGTGCACAAGGGGGGGCAATCCCATGCACCACTCCAAACCCACAACGTCCTCATGCGGCCGGTGCACGCACAGCCAGCACAACCCTTGCCCAACCGAACTCACCAGCTGCGGCGAAGGACGCATGACAAGGGCGGGACGCGTGTTGGTGGGGAGACATAACCCAGAAGAGAAATAAAGTCTAGGATGTGCACGAGGGGGGGGCATTCCCATGCACCACTCCAAACCCACAACGTCCTCATGCGGCCGGTGCACGCACAGCCAGCACAACCCTTGCCCAACCGAACTCACCAGCTACTGTACTGTGTTACACCTGTTTGTATCCTGAAAAAAAACACAGGGCCCGGCACGGCTGAGACCAGGGAAGAAGGGGGGAAGGGAGGGGAGAAGCCGCTGCTACTGTACTGTGTTACACCTGTTTGTATTCTGAAAAAGAAACACAGGGGCCGGCACGGCTGAGACCAGGGAAGAAGGGGGGAAGGGAGGGGAGAAGCCGCTGCTACTGTACTGTGTTACACCTGTTTGTATTCTGAAAAAGAAACACAGGGCCCGGCACGGCTGAGACCAGGCAAGAAGGGGGGAAGGGAGGGGAGAAGCCGCTGCTACTGTACTGTGTTACACCTGTTTGTATTCTGAAAAAGAAACACAGGGGCCGGCACGGCTGAGACCAGGGAAGAAGGGGGGAAGGGAGGGGAGAAGTCGCTGCTGAAAAAGGGGGAGAGAGTGCAAAAGGGATGCATGTAACATAGGACACAGCAAGGGCATCTGCATGGGGGGGACTGACGCTTGGAACAGTGCGCGCACCGGCGAGAGTAGGAGCCCAAAGTGGGGAGTCCTTACCCAAGCAAGGAGGCGGTTCCCCAGGCCATTGTCCCCCCCTTAGCCCTTAGCGCACGCCGGCGCAAGCTGCGGCGAAGGAAGCATGACAAGGGAGGGAAGCGTGTTGGTGGGAGACATATCTCAGAAGAGAAAATAAAGTTTAGGAAGTGAACAAGGGGGGGCATTCCCATGCACCACTCCACACCCACAACGTCCTCATGCGGCCGTAGGATGTGCACGAGGGGGGGCATTCCCATGCACCACTCCACACCCACAACGTCCTCATGCGGCCGTAGGATGTGAACAGGGGGGGGCATTCCCATGCACCACTCCAAACCCACAACGTCCTCATGCGGCCGGTGCATGCACACAACCAGCACAACCCTTGCCCAACCGAACTCACTTCCTGCGGCGAAGGAAGCACGACAAGGGAGGGACGCGTGTTGGTGGTGAGACATAAACGAGAAGAGAAATATAGTCTAGGAAGTGCACAAGGGGGGCATTCCCATGCACCACTCCAAACCCACAACGTCCTCATGCGGCCGGTGCATGCACACAACCAGCACAACCCTTGCCCAACCGAACTCACTTCCTGCGGCGAAGGAAGCACGACAAGGGAGGGACGCGTGTTGGTGGTGAGACATAAACGAGAAGAGAAATAAAGTTTAGGAAGTGCACAAGGGGGGGCAATCCCATGCACCACTCCAAACCCACAACGTCCTCATGCGGCCGGTGCACGCACAGCCAGCACAACCCTTGCCCAACCGAACTCACCAGCTGCGGCGAAGGACGCATGACAAGGGCGGGACGCGTGTTGGTGGGGAGACATAACCCAGAAGAGAAATAAAGTCTAGGATGTGCACGAGGGGGGGGCATTCCCATGCACCACTCCAAACCCACAACGTCCTCATGCGGCCGGTGCACGCACAGCCAGCACAACCCTTGCCCAACCGAACTCACCAGCTACTGTACTGTGTTACACCTGTTTGTATCCTGAAAAAAAACACAGGGCCCGGCACGGCTGAGACCAGGGAAGAAGGGGGGAAGGGAGGGGAGAAGCCGCTGCTACTGTACTGTGTTACACCTGTTTGTATTCTGAAAAAGAAACACAGGGGCCGGCACGGCTGAGACCAGGGAAGAAGGGGGGAAGGGAGGGGAGAAGCCGCTGCTACTGTACTGTGTTACACCTGTTTGTATTCTGAAAAAGAAACACAGGGCCCGGCACGGCTGAGACCAGGCAAGAAGGGGGGAAGGGAGGGGAGAAGCCGCTGCTACTGTACTGTGTTACACCTGTTTGTATTCTGAAAAAGAAACACAGGGGCCGGCACGGCTGAGACCAGGGAAGAAGGGGGGAAGGGAGGGGAGAAGTCGCTGCTGAAAAAGGGGGAGAGAGTGCAAAAGGGATGCATGTAACATAGGACACAGCAAGGGCATCTGCATGGGGGGGACTGACGCTTGGAACAGTGCGCGCACCGGCGAGAGTAGGAGCCCAAAGTGGGGAGTCCTTACCCAAGCAAGGAGGCGGTTCCCCAGGCCATTGTCCCCCCCTTAGCCCTTAGCGCACGCCGGCGCAAGCTGCGGCGAAGGAAGCATGACAAGGGAGGGAAGCGTGTTGGTGGGAGACATATCTCAGAAGAGAAAATAAAGTTTAGGAAGTGAACAAGGGGGGGCATTCCCATGCACCACTCCACACCCACAACGTCCTCATGCGGCCGTAGGATGTGCACGAGGGGGGGCATTCCCATGCACCACTCCACACCCACAACGTCCTCATGCGGCCGTAGGATGTGAACAGGGGGGGGGCATTCCCATGCACCACTCCAAACCCACAACGTCCTCATGCGGCCGGTGCATGCACACAACCAGCACAACCCTTGCCCAACCGAACTCACTTCCTGCGGCGAAGGAAGCACAACAAGGAGGGACGCGTGTTGGTGGTGAGACATAAACGAGAAGAGAAATATAGTCTAGGAAGTGCACAAGGGGGGCATTCCCATGCACCACTCCAAACCCACAACGTCCTCATGCGGCCGGTGCATGCACACAACCAGCACAACCCTTGCCCAACCGAACTCACTTCCTGCGGCGAAGGAAGCACGACAAGGGAGGGACGCGTGTTGGTGGTGAGACATAAACGAGAAGAGAAATAAAGTTTGGGAAGTGCACAAGGGGGGGCAATCCCATGCACCACTCCAAACCCACAACGTCCTCATGCGGCCGGTGCACGCACAGCCAGCACAACCCTTGCCCAACCGAACTCACCAGCTGCGGCGAAGGACGCATGACAAGGGCGGGACGCGTGTTGGTGGGGAGACATAACCCAGAAGAGAAATAAAGTCTAGGATGTGCACGAGGGGGGGGCATTCCCATGCACCACTCCAAACCCACAACGTCCTCATGCGGCCGGTGCACGCACAGCCAGCACAACCCTTGCCCAACCGAACTCACCAGCTACTGTACTGTGTTACACCTGTTTGTATCCTGAAAAAAAACACAGGGCCCGGCACGGCTGAGACCAGGGAAGAAGGGGGAAGGGAGGGAGAAGCCGCTGCTACTGTACTGTGTTACACCTGTTTGTATTCTGAAAAAGAAACACAGGGGCCGGCACGGCTGAGACCAGGGAAGAAGGGGGGAAGGGAGGGGAGAAGCCGCTGCTACTGTACTGTGTTACACCTGTTTGTATTCTGAAAAAGAAACACAGGGGCCGGCACGGCTGAGACCAGGGAAGAAGGGGGGAAGGGAGGGGAGAAGCCGCTGCTACTGTACTGTGTTACACCTGTTTGTATTCTGAAAAAGAAACACAGGGCCCGGCACGGCTGAGACCAGGCAAGAAGGGGGGAAGGGAGGGGAGAAGCCGCTGCTACTGTACTGTGTTACACCTGTTTGTATTCTGAAAAAGAAACACAGGGGCCGGCACGGCTGAGACCAGGGAAGAAGGGGGGAAGGGAGGGGAGAAGCCGCTGCTACTGTACTGTGTTACACCTGTTTGTATTCTGAAAAAGAAACACAGGGGCCGGCACGGCTGAGACCAGGGAAGAAGGGGGGAAGGGAGGGGAGAAGCCGCTGCTACTGTACTGTGTTACACCTGTTTGTATTCTGAAAAAAAACACAGGGGCCCGGCACGGCTGAGACCAGGGAAGAAGGGGGGAAGGGAGGGGAGAAGCCGCTGCTACTGTACTGTGTTACACCTGTTTGTATTCTGAAAAAGAAACACAGGGGCCGGCACGGCTGAGACCAGGGAAGAAGGGGGGAAGGGAGGGGAGAAGCCGCTGCTACTGTACTGTGTTACACCTGTTTGTATTCTGAAAAAGAAACACAGGGGCCGGCACGGCTGAGACCAGGCAAGAAGGGGGGAAGGGAGGGGAGAAGCCGCTGCTACTGTACTGTGTTACACCTGTTTGTATTCTGAAAAAGAAACACAGGGGCCGGCACGGCTGAGACCAGGGAAGAAGGGGGGAAGGGAGGGGAGAAGCCGCTGCTACTGTACTGTGTTACACCTGTTTGTATTCTGAAAAAGAAACACAGGGCCCGGCACGGCTGAGACCAGGGAAGAAGGGGGGAAGGGAGGGGAGAAGCCGCTGCTACTGTACTGTGTTACACCTGTTTGTATTCTGAAAAAGAAACACAGGGGCCGGCACGGCTGAGACCAGGGAAGAAGGGGGGAAGGGAGGGGAGAAGCCGCTGCTACTGTACTGTGTTACACCTGTTTGTATTCTGAAAAAGAAACACAGGGCCCGGCACGGCTGAGACCAGGCAAGAAGGGGGGAAGGGAGGGGAGAAGCCGCTGCTACTGTACTGTGTTACACCTGTTTGTATTCTGAAAAAGAAACACAGGGGCCGGCACGGCTGAGACCAGGGAAGAAGGGGGGAAGGGAGGGGAGAAGTCGCTGCTGAAAAAGGGGGAGAGAGTGCAAAAGGGATGCATGTAACATAGGACACAGCAAGGGCATCTGCATGGGGGGGACTGACGCTTGGAACAGTGCGCGCACCGGCGAGAGTAGGAGCCCAAAGTGGGGAGTCCTTACCCAAGCAAGGAGGCGGTTCCCCAGGCCATTGTCCCCCCCTTAGCCCTTAGCGCACGCCGGCGCAAGCTGCGGCGAAGGAAGCATGACAAGGGAGGGAAGCGTGTTGGTGGGAGACATATCTCAGAAGAGAAAATAAAGTTTAGGAAGTGAACAAGGGGGGGCATTCCCATGCACCACTCCACACCCACAACGTCCTCATGCGGCCGTAGGATGTGCACGAGGGGGGGCATTCCCATGCACCACTCCACACCCACAACGTCCTCATGCGGCCGTAGGATGTGAACAGGGGGGGGGCATTCCCATGCACCACTCCAAACCCACAACGTCCTCATGCGGCCGGTGCATGCACACAACCAGCACAACCCTTGCCCAACCGAACTCACTTCCTGCGGCGAAGGAAGCACGACAAGGGAGGGACGCGTGTTGGTGGTGAGACATAAACGAGAAGAGAAATATAGTCTAGGAAGTGCACAAGGGCGGCATTCCCATGCACCACTCCAAACCCACAACGTCCTCATGCGGCCGGTGCATGCACACAACCAGCACAACCCTTGCCCAACCGAACTCACCAGCCGCGGCGAAGGACGCATGACAAGGGCGGGACGCGTGTTGGTGGGGAGACATAACCCAGAAGAGAAATAAAGTCTAGGATGTGCACGAGGGGGGGGCATTCCCATGCACCACTCCAAACCCACAACGTCCTCATGCGGCCGGTGCACGCACAGCCAGCACAACCCTTGCCCAACCGAACTCACCAGCTACTGTACTGTGTTACACCTGTTTGTATTCTGAAAAAGAAACACAGGGGCCGGCACGGCTGAGACCAGGGAAGAAGGGGGGAAGGGAGGGGAGAAGCCGCTGCTACTGTACTGTGTTACACCTGTTTGTATTCTGAAAAAGAAACACAGGGGCCGGCACGGCTGAGACCAGGGAAGAAGGGGGGAAGGGAGGGGAGAAGCCGCTGCTACTGTACTGTGTTACACCTGTTTGTATTCTGAAAAAGAAACACAGGGCCCGGCACGGCTGAGACCAGGCAAGAAGGGGGGAAGGGAGGGGAGAAGCCGCTGCTACTGTACTGTGTTACACCTGTTTGTATTCTGAAAAAGAAACACAGGGGCCGGCACGGCTGAGACCAGGGAAGAAGGGGGGAAGGGAGGGGAGAAGCCGCTGCTACTGTACTGTGTTACACCTGTTTGTATTCTGAAAAAGAAACACAGGGGCCGGCACGGCTGAGACCAGGGAAGAAGGGGGGAAGGGAGGGGAGAAGCCGCTGCTACTGTACTGTGTTACACCTGTTTGTATTCTGAAAAAGAAACACAGGGCCCGGCACGGCTGAGACCAGGCAAGAAGGGGGGAAGGGAGGGGAGAAGCCGCTGCTACTGTACTGTGTTACACCTGTTTGTATTCTGAAAAAGAAACACAGGGGCCGGCACGGCTGAGACCAGGGAAGAAGGGGGGAAGGGAGGGGAGAAGCCGCTGCTACTGTACTGTGTTACACCTGTTTGTATTCTGAAAAAGAAACACAGGGGCCGGCACGGCTGAGACCAGGGAAGAAGGGGGGAAGGGAGGGGAGAAGCCGCTGCTACTGTACTGTGTTACACCTGTTTGTATTCTGAAAAAAAACACAGGGCCCGGCACGGCTGAGACCAGGCAAGAAGGGGGGAAGGGAGGGGAGAAGCCGCTGCTACTGTACTGTGTTACACCTGTTTGTATTCTGAAAAAGAAACACAGGGGCCGGCACGGCTGAGACCAGGGAAGAAGGGGGGAAGGGAGGGGAGAAGCCGCTGCTACTGTACTGTGTTACACCTGTTTGTATTCTGAAAAAAAACACAGGGCCCGGCACGGCTGAGACCAGGCAAGAAGGGGGGAAGGGAGGGGAGAAGCCGCTGCTACTGTACTGTGTTACACCTGTTTGTATTCTGAAAAAGAAACACAGGGGCCGGCACGGCTGAGACCAGGGAAGAAGGGGGGAAGGGAGGGGAGAAGCCGCTGCTACTGTACTGTGTTACACCTGTTTGTATTCTGAAAAAGAAACACAGGGGCCGGCACGGCTGAGACCAGGCAAGAAGGGGGGAAGGGAGGGGAGAAGCCGCTGCTACTGTACTGTGTTACACCTGTTTGTATTCTGAAAAAGAAACACAGGGGCCGGCACGGCTGAGACCAGGGAAGAAGGGGGGAAGGGAGGGGAGAAGCCGCTGCTACTGTACTGTGTTACACCTGTTTGTATTCTGAAAAAGAAACACAGGGCCCGGCACGGCTGAGACCAGGCAAGAAGGGGGGAAGGGAGGGGAGAAGCCGCTGCTACTGTACTGTGTTACACCTGTTTGTATTCTGAAAAAGAAACACAGGGGCCGGCACGGCTGAGACCAGGGAAGAAGGGGGGAAGGGAGGGGAGAAGCCGCTGCTACTGTACTGTGTTACACCTGTTTGTATTCTGAAAAAGAAACACAGGGGCCGGCACGGCTGAGACCAGGGAAGAAGGGGGGAAGGGAGGGGAGAAGCCGCTGCTACTGTACTGTGTTACACCTGTTTGTATTCTGAAAAAGAAACACAGGGCCCGGCACGGCTGAGACCAGGCAAGAAGGGGGGAAGGGAGGGGAGAAGCCGCTGCTACTGTACTGTGTTACACCTGTTTGTATTCTGAAAAAGAAACACAGGGGCCGGCACGGCTGAGACCAGGGAAGAAGGGGGGAAGGGAGGGGAGAAGCCGCTGCTACTGTACTGTGTTACACCTGTTTGTATTCTGAAAAAGAAACACAGGGGCCGGCACGGCTGAGACCAGGGAAGAAGGGGGGAAGGGAGGGGAGAAGCCGCTGCTACTGTACTGTGTTACACCTGTTTGTATTCTGAAAAAAAACACAGGGCCCGGCACGGCTGAGACCAGGCAAGAAGGGGGGAAGGGAGGGGAGAAGCCGCTGCTACTGTACTGTGTTACACCTGTTTGTATTCTGAAAAAGAAACACAGGGGCCGGCACGGCTGAGACCAGGGAAGAAGGGGGGAAGGGAGGGGAGAAGCCGCTGCTACTGTACTGTGTTACACCTGTTTGTATTCTGAAAAAAAACACAGGGCCCGGCACGGCTGAGACCAGGCAAGAAGGGGGGAAGGGAGGGGAGAAGCCGCTGCTACTGTACTGTGTTACACCTGTTTGTATTCTGAAAAAGAAACACAGGGGCCGGCACGGCTGAGACCAGGGAAGAAGGGGGGAAGGGAGGGGAGAAGCCGCTGCTACTGTACTGTGTTACACCTGTTTGTATTCTGAAAAAGAAACACAGGGGCCGGCACGGCTGAGACCAGGCAAGAAGGGGGGAAGGGAGGGGAGAAGCCGCTGCTACTGTACTGTGTTACACCTGTTTGTATTCTGAAAAAGAAACACAGGGCCCGGCACGGCTGAGACCAGGCAAGAAGGGGGGAAGGGAGGGGAGAAGCCGCTGCTACTGTACTGTGTTACACCTGTTTGTATTCTGAAAAAGAAACACAGGGGCCGGCACGGCTGAGACCAGGGAAGAAGGGGGGAAGGGAGGGGAGAAGCCGCTGCTACTGTACTGTGTTACACCTGTTTGTATTCTGAAAAAGAAACACAGGGGCCGGCACGGCTGAGACCAGGCAAGAAGGGGGGAAGGGAGGGGAGAAGCCGCTGCTACTGTACTGTGTTACACCTGTTTGTATTCTGAAAAAAAACACAGGGCCCGGCACGGCTGAGACCAGGCAAGAAGGGGGGAAGGGAGGGGAGAAGCCGCTGCTACTGTACTGTGTTACACCTGTTTGTATTCTGAAAAAGAAACACAGGGCCCGGCACGGCTGAGACCAGGCAAGAAGGGGGGAAGGGAGGGGAGAAGCCGCTGCTACTGTACTGTGTTACACCTGTTTGTATTCTGAAAAAGAAACACAGGGGCCGGCACGGCTGAGACCAGGGAAGAAGGGGGGAAGGGAGGGGAGAAGCCGCTGCTACTGTACTGTGTTACACCTGTTTGTATTCTGAAAAAGAAACACAGGGGCCGGCACGGCTGAGACCAGGCAAGAAGGGGGGAAGGGAGGGGAGAAGCCGCTGCTACTGTACTGTGTTACACCTGTTTGTATTCTGAAAAAAAACACAGGGCCCGGCACGGCTGAGACCAGGGAAGAAGGGGGGAAGGGAGGGGAGAAGCCGCTGCTACTGTACTGTGTTACACCTGTTTGTATTCTGAAAAAGAAACACAGGGGCCGGCACGGCTGAGACCAGGGAAGAAGGGGGGAAGGGAGGGGAGAAGCCGCTGCTACTGTACTGTGTTACACCTGTTTGTATTCTGAAAAAGAAACACAGGGGCCGGCACGGCTGAGACCAGGGAAGAAGGGGGGAAGGGAGGGGAGAAGCCGCTGCTACTGTACTGTGTTACACCTGTTTGTATTCTGAAAAAGAAACACAGGGGCCGGCACGGCTGAGACCAGGGAAGAAGGGGGGAAGGGAGGGGAGAAGCCGCTGCTACTGTACTGTGTTACACCTGTTTGTATTCTGAAAAAAAACACAGGGCCCGGCACGGCTGAGACCAGGCAAGAAGGGGGGAAGGGAGGGGAGAAGCCGCTGCTACTGTACTGTGTTACACCTGTTTGTATTCTGAAAAAGAAACACAGGGGCCGGCACGGCTGAGACCAGGGAAGAAGGGGGGAAGGGAGGGGAGAAGCCGCTGCTACTGTACTGTGTTACACCTGTTTGTATTCTGAAAAAGAAACACAGGGGCCGGCACGGCTGAGACCAGGCAAGAAGGGGGGAAGGGAGGGGAGAAGCCGCTGCTACTGTACTGTGTTACACCTGTTTGTATTCTGAAAAAGAAACACAGGGCCCGGCACGGCTGAGACCAGGCAAGAAGGGGGGAAGGGAGGGGAGAAGCCGCTGCTACTGTACTGTGTTACACCTGTTTGTATTCTGAAAAAGAAACACAGGGGCCGGCACGGCTGAGACCAGGGAAGAAGGGGGGAAGGGAGGGGAGAAGCCGCTGCTACTGTACTGTGTTACACCTGTTTGTATTCTGAAAAACACAGGGCCGGCACGGCTGAGACCAGGAAGAGGGGGAACTGCTACTGTACTGTGTTACACCTGTTTGTATTCTGAAAAAGAAACACAGGGGCCGGCACGGCTGAGACCAGGGAAGAAGGGGGGAAGGGAGGGGAGAAGCCGCTGCTACTGTACTGTGTTACACCTGTTTGTATTCTGAAAAAGAAACACAGGGGCCGGCACGGCTGAGACCAGGCAAGAAGGGGGGAAGGGAGGGGAGAAGCCGCTGCTACTGTACTGTGTTACACCTGTTTGTATTCTGAAAAAGAAACACAGGGGCCGGCACGGCTGAGACCAGGGAAGAAGGGGGGAAGGGAGGGGAGAAGCCGCTGCTACTGTACTGTGTTACACCTGTTTGTATTCTGAAAAAAAACACAGGGCCCGGCACGGCTGAGACCAGGCAAGAAGGGGGGAAGGGAGGGGAGAAGCCGCTGCTACTGTACTGTGTTACACCTGTTTGTATTCTGAAAAAGAAACACAGGGGCCGGCACGGCTGAGACCAGGGAAGAAGGGGGGAAGGGAGGGGAGAAGCCGCTGCTACTGTACTGTGTTACACCTGTTTGTATTCTGAAAAAGAAACACAGGGGCCGGCACGGCTGAGACCAGGGAAGAAGGGGGGAAGGGAGGGGAGAAGCCGCTGCTACTGTACTGTGTTACACCTGTTTGTATTCTGAAAAAGAAACACAGGGGCCGGCACGGCTGAGACCAGGGAAGAAGGGGGGAAGGGAGGGGAGAAGCCGCTGCTACTGTACTGTGTTACACCTGTTTGTATTCTGAAAAAAAACACAGGGCCCGGCACGGCTGAGACCAGGCAAGAAGGGGGGAAGGGAGGGGAGAAGCCGCTGCTACTGTACTGTGTTACACCTGTTTGTATTCTGAAAAAAAACACAGGGCCGGCACGGCTGAGACCAGGGAAGAAGGGGGGAAGGGAGGGGAGAAGCCGCTGCTACTGTACTGTGTTACACCTGTTTGTATTCTGAAAAAGAAACACAGGGGCCGGCACGGCTGAGACCAGGGAAGAAGGGGGGAAGGGAGGGGAGAAGCCGCTGCTACTGTACTGTGTTACACCTGTTTGTATTCTGAAAAAGAAACACAGGGGCCGGCACGGCTGAGACCAGGCAAGAAGGGGGGAAGGGAGGGGAGAAGCCGCTGCTACTGTACTGTGTTACACCTGTTTGTATTCTGAAAAAGAAACACAGGGGCCGGCACGGCTGAGACCAGAGAAGAAGGGGGGAAGGGAGGGGAGGAGCCGCTGCTACTGTACTGTGTTACACCTGTTTGTATTCTGAAAAAAAACACAGGGCCCGGCACGGCTGAGACCAGGCAAGAAGGGGGGAAGGGAGGGGAGAAGCCGCTGCTACTGTACTGTGTTACACCTGTTTGTATTCTGAAAAAGAAACACAGGGGCCGGCACGGCTGAGACCAGGGAAGAAGGGGGGAAGGGAGGGGAGAAGCCGCTGCTACTGTACTGTGTTACACCTGTTTGTATTCTGAAAAAAAACACAGGGCCCGGCACGGCTGAGACCAGGCAAGAAGGGGGGAAGGGAGGGGAGAAGCCGCTGCTACTGTACTGTGTTACACCTGTTTGTATTCTGAAAAAGAAACACAGGGGCCGGCACGGCTGAGACCAGGGAAGAAGGGGGGAAGGGAGGGGAGAAGCCGCTGCTACTGTACTGTGTTACACCTGTTTGTATTCTGAAAAAGAAACACAGGGGCCGGCACGGCTGAGACCAGGCAAGAAGGGGGGAAGGGAGGGGAGAAGCCGCTGCTACTGTACTGTGTTACACCTGTTTGTATTCTGAAAAAGAAACACAGGGCCCGGCACGGCTGAGACCAGGCAAGAAGGGGGGAAGGGAGGGGAGAAGCCGCTGCTACTGTACTGTGTTACACCTGTTTGTATTCTGAAAAAGAAACACAGGGGCCGGCACGGCTGAGACCAGGGAAGAAGGGGGGAAGGGAGGGGAGAAGCCGCTGCTACTGTACTGTGTTACACCTGTTTGTATTCTGAAAAAGAAACACAGGGGCCGGCACGGCTGAGACCAGGGAAGAAGGGGGGAAGGGAGGGGAGAAGCCGCTGCTACTGTACTGTGTTACACCTGTTTGTATTCTGAAAAAAAACACAGGGCCCGGCACGGCTGAGACCAGGCAAGAAGGGGGGAAGGGAGGGGAGAAGCCGCTGCTACTGTACTGTGTTACACCTGTTTGTATTCTGAAAAAGAAACACAGGGGCCGGCACGGCTGAGACCAGGGAAGAAGGGGGGAAGGGAGGGGAGAAGCCGCTGCTACTGTACTGTGTTACACCTGTTTGTATTCTGAAAAAGAAACACAGGGGCCGGCACGGCTGAGACCAGGGAAGAAGGGGGGAAGGGAGGGGAGAAGCCGCTGCTACTGTACTGTGTTACACCTGTTTGTATTCTGAAAAAGAAACACAGGGGCCGGCACGGCTGAGACCAGGGAAGAAGGGGGGAAGGGAGGGGAGAAGCCGCTGCTACTGTACTGTGTTACACCTGTTTGTATTCTGAAAAAAAACACAGGGCCCGGCACGGCTGAGACCAGGGAAGAAGGGGGGAAGGGAGGGGAGAAGCCGCTGCTACTGTACTGTGTTACACCTGTTTGTATTCTGAAAAAGAAACACAGGGGCCGGCACGGCTGAGACCAGGGAAGAAGGGGGGAAGGGAGGGGAGAAGCCGCTGCTACTGTACTGTGTTACACCTGTTTGTATTCTGAAAAAGAAACACAGGGGCCGGCACGGCTGAGACCAGGGAAGAAGGGGGGAAGGGAGGGGAGAAGCCGCTGCTACTGTACTGTGTTACACCTGTTTGTATTCTGAAAAAGAAACACAGGGGCCGGCACGGCTGAGACCAGGGAAGAAGGGGGGAAGGGAGGGGAGAAGTCGCTGCTGAAAAAGGGGGAGAGAGTGCAAAAGGGATGCATGTAACATAGGACACAGCAAGGGCATCTGCATGGGGGGGACTGACGCTTGGAACAGTGCGCGCACCGGCGAGAGTAGGAGCCCAAAGTGGGGAGTCCTTACCCAAGCAAGGAGGCGGTTCCCCAGGCCATTGTCCCCCCCTTAGCCCTTAGCGCACGCCGGCGCAAGCTGCGGCGAAGGAAGCATGACAAGGGAGGGAAGCGTGTTGGTGGGAGACATATCTCAGAAGAGAAAATAAAGTTTAGGAAGTGAACAAGGGGGGGCATTCCCATGCACCACTCCACACCCACAACGTCCTCATGCGGCCGTAGGATGTGCACGAGGGGGGCATTCCCATGCACCACTCCACACCCACAACGTCCTCATGCGGCCGTAGGATGTGCACGAGGGGGGGCATTCCCATGCACCACTCCAAACCCACAACGTCCTCATGCGGCCGGTGCATGCACACAACCAGCACAACCCTTGCCCAACCGAACTCACTTCCTGCGGCGAAGGAAGCACGACAAGGGAGGGACGCGTGTTGGTGGTGAGACATAAACGAGAAGAGAAATATAGTCTAGGAAGTGCACAAGGGGGGCATTCCCATGCACCACTCCAAACCCACAACGTCCTCATGCGGCCGCTGCATGCACACAACCAGCACAACCCTTGCCCAACCGAACTCACTTCCTGCGGCGAAGGAAGCACGACAAGGGAGGGACGCGTGTTGGTGGTGAGACATAAACGAGAAGAGAAATAAAGTTTAGGAAGTGCACAAGGGGGGCAATCCCATGCACCACTCCAAACCCACAACGTCCTCATGCGGCCGGTGCACGCACAGCCAGCACAACCCTTGCCCAACCGAACTCACCAGCTGCGGCGAAGGACGCATGACAAGGGCGGGACGCGTGTTGGTGGGGAGACATAACCCAGAAGAGAAATAAAGTCTAGGATGTGCACGAGGGGGGGGCATTCCCATGCACCACTCCAAACCCACAACGTCCTCATGCGGCCGGTGCACGCACAGCCAGCACAACCCTTGCCCAACCGAACTCACCAGCTACTGTACTGTGTTACACCTGTTTGTATTCTGAAAAAAAACACAGGGCCCGGCACGGCTGAGACCAGGGAAGAAGGGGGGAAGGGAGGGGAGAAGCCGCTGCTACTGTACTGTGTTACACCTGTTTGTATTCTGAAAAAGAAACACAGGGGCCGGCACGGCTGAGACCAGGGAAGAAGGGGGGAAGGGAGGGGAGAAGCCGCTGCTACTGTACTGTGTTACACCTGTTTGTATTCTGAAAAAGAAACACAGGGGCCGGCACGGCTGAGACCAGGGAAGAAGGGGGGAAGGGAGGGGAGAAGCCGCTGCTACTGTACTGTGTTACACCTGTTTGTATTCTGAAAAAGAAACACAGGGCCCGGCACGGCTGAGACCAGGCAAGAAGGGGGAAGGGAGGGGAGAAGCCGCTGCTACTGTACTGTGTTACACCTGTTTGTATTCTGAAAAAGAAACACAGGGGCCGGCACGGCTGAGACCAGGGAAGAAGGGGGGAAGGGAGGGGAGAAGCCGCTGCTACTGTACTGTGTTACACCTGTTTGTATTCTGAAAAAGAAACACAGGGGCCGGCACGGCTGAGACCAGGGAAGAAGGGGGGAAGGGAGGGGAGAAGCCGCTGCTACTGTACTGTGTTACACCTGTTTGTATTCTGAAAAAAAAAAACAGGGCCCGGCACGGCTGAGACCAGGCAAGAAGGGGGGAAGGGAGGGGAGAAGCCGCTGCTACTGTACTGTGTTACACCTGTTTGTATTCTGAAAAAGAAACACAGGGGCCGGCACGGCTGAGACCAGGGAAGAAGGGGGGAAGGGAGGGGAGAAGCCGCTGCTACTGTACTGTGTTACACCTGTTTGTATTCTGAAAAAAAACACAGGGCCCGGCACGGCTGAGACCAGGGAAGAAGGGGGGAAGGGAGGGGAGAAGCCGCTGCTACTGTACTGTGTTACACCTGTTTGTATTCTGAAAAAGAAACACAGGGGCCGGCACGGCTGAGACCAGGGAAGAAGGGGGGAAGGGAGGGGAGAAGCCGCTGCTACTGTACTGTGTTACACCTGTTTGTATTCTGAAAAAGAAACACAGGGGCCGGCACGGCTGAGACCAGGGAAGAAGGGGGGAAGGGAGGGGAGAAGCCGCTGCTACTGTACTGTGTTACACCTGTTTGTATTCTGAAAAAGAAACACAGGGCCCGGCACGGCTGAGACCAGGCAAGAAGGGGGGAAGGGAGGGGAGAAGCCGCTGCTACTGTACTGTGTTACACCTGTTTGTATTCTGAAAAAGAAACACAGGGGCCGGCACGGCTGAGACCAGGGAAGAAGGGGGGAAGGGAGGGGAGAAGCCGCTGCTACTGTACTGTGTTACACCTGTTTGTATTCTGAAAAAGAAACACAGGGGCCGGCACGGCTGAGACCAGGGAAGAAGGGGGGAAGGGAGGGGAGAAGCCGCTGCTACTGTACTGTGTTACACCTGTTTGTATTCTGAAAAAAAAAAACAGGGCCCGGCACGGCTGAGACCAGGCAAGAAGGGGGGAAGGGAGGGGAGAAGCCGCTGCTACTGTACTGTGTTACACCTGTTTGTATTCTGAAAAAGAAACACAGGGGCCGGCACGGCTGAGACCAGGGAAGAAGGCGGGGAAGGGAGGGGAGAAGCCGCTGCTACTGTACTGTGTTACACCTGTTTGTATTCTGAAAAAAAAACACAGGGCCCGGCACGGCTGAGACCAGGCAAGAAGGGGGGAAGGGAGGGGAGAAGCCGCTGCTACTGTACTGTGTTACACCTGTTTGTATTCTGAAAAAGAAACACAGGGGCCGGCACGGCTGAGACCAGGGAAGAAGGGGGGAAGGGAGGGGAGAAGCCGCTGCTACTGTACTGTGTTACACCTGTTTGTATTCTGAAAAAGAAACACAGGGGCCGGCACGGCTGAGACCAGGGAAGAAGGGGGGAAGGGAGGGGAGAAGTCGCTGCTGAAAAAGGGGGAGAGAGTGCAAAAGGATGCATGTAACATAGGACAAAGCAAGGGCATCTTCATGGGGGGACTGACGCTTGGAACAGTGCGCGCACCGGCGAGAGTAGGAGCCCAAAGTGGGGAGTCCTTACCCAAGCAAGGAGGCGGTTCCCCAGGCCATTGTCCCCCCCTTAGCCCTT
>LHPF02000102.1:0-32301 GCA_002245815.2 Micractinium conductrix | reverse complement strand
CGCGGCTTCTGGGTGGCGCACCAGCGACATGGACGCCTGCCCTGGGCGCGACTCCTGCAGGTGGCCGCTGCTGCTTGCTGCCGCTGCCGCTGCTGCGCCGCGGCTGCCGCCGCTGCTCCTGTCCCTGCCGCCGCTGCTGCCGCTGCTGTGCTGCAGCCGCAGCTGCTGCTGCAGCCGCCGCGCCGCCCCACCGCGTTGCTGCAACAGCATCCACTGCAGCATCCATGGATGCTGCATATGATCCCATGTCGTTGCCACGGTCCTCCTAACACCCCACCCTTGCGCAGCCTGCTATTGAGATGGCAGAGCACGGCTTCCCTGCCCACCCTACCTCGGTGCGCCTCCACCCATGAGCCAGCGGGGGTGGAGGGGACTGGGCACGTGTGCTGGCCTGCTGCGTCCCGTGCTATCATGCCAGGCTCTCTCACTTGCTGGTCTCCGCTCTGCTGCGCATGCCCCTGCCTGCCTTCAGTGGCCAGCCTGAGCGGCGAGGAGCAGGTGGCGCAGCTGCTTAAGTGGCCAGCCATCCGCGACACCTTTCTCATTAAGCAGGGCGGCAAGGTGCGCTACGGGGGAAGGCGCGCAGGCTGGTGCCGAGGGCAAGCGCTGTGCTGCCGGTCTGCTGCTCTGTAGCTCTTTTTCCATGCGACATCGCGTGCACCCCGACACCCCCATGCAGTGGCGCGCCCCACGCGTCAACGAAACATGCTGCAAGCGCCCCAAGCTGGCAGCGCTGCTGAAAGACGGTGCGGCGGGGCGCTGGGGTATGCCGCCTGCCTGCACCCCACTGGGCTGTGCTGCCGCTGTTCAACTCCAGCAGCAAGCCTGCGACGTGCATGCCTGTCATGCCTCCCCTCCCCTTCTTGCAGTTGCTGCCGAGGGGCCGGATGTGTTGTACGCAGGGCGGCATGCGGCGCCGCTGGTGGCTGACATCCAGGGGGCAGGTGAGGGGTGGGTGGGTGGGTGGCGGGGGGCGGGGGGGCGAGTGGATGCGGGCAAGGATGCGCTTTGGGCTTGCGAAGGAAGGCGCTGCTGCTGACGGTCCTTTTCTTGGCCCACCGTTACCCACGCCGCCTGCCGCCACTGCCTGCACACCCTGCAGGCGGCATCATCACGGCAGCTGATCTGGCGGCAGCGCAGCCCATCATCCGGCAGCCCATCCGGTGCGCGCTGGCTCGCAGGTGCAGGGCGGCTTCTTCCCACCCACCTGCATGCTCTCTTGACACGCTTTAGATGACGGCAACACGTTTGCTCTGCCTGCAGGCAGCGGGTGTGGGGCCTGGAATTCATCGGAGCGCCGCCACCCAGCAGCGCAGTGGCCGTGCTGGCAGCGCTGCAGATACTCGCAGGTGCGCAGCAGCTGCAGGCCAGGCGGTGGAGGGGCGATGCAGGGTGGAGCAGTGCAGAGGCTTGCAAACGCCGCCGCTGGTCGTGAGCGGCAGCCACTCGTACTCCCCACTTTGCACCTCCCTTCACCGCCCCTGCAGGCTTTGACGAGCCTCTGGCTGGCAGCGGCAGCCTGGGTCTGCACCGCAGCGTGGAGGCGATGAAGCACGGCTTTGCGTTGCGCATGAACCTGGGTGGGCGGGTGGTGGGTGGCTGGTGGGTGAAGGGGTTGAGCACAGTGGTGGTAAGTAGGCGCCTAACGCAGGATGCAGTCGATGTAGGCGACGCACTGTCGCTGCCGCACGTGCCCGCTCCCGCTTAAGCTTATGTGTCCGCGCCGAGCTGCTTCTGCCTCTGCTGCTGCCTCCCGCAGGCGACCCGGGGCCTAACCTGCTCCGCCCGTTTGTGAACTTGACCACCATTCTTTCATCCCTGTCCAATCCTGAATTTATTTCATCTTTGCGGTGAGGCAGGGCAGCAGGGTATGCAGATGTACGGTTACGCTGCGCTGGCGTGGGCTCCGCAACCCACATGCGTGCAGCGCTGCCTCTGCCGCCGCTGCTGCCGCCGCTGCCCTGTCACTGCTGCCGCTGCTGCCTTCTCGCTGCTGCTGCCACTGCAACTGATCCGTCTTTGCTCTCTGTCCCCCATGCCTGCCCTTTCCCCTGGAACAGCGCCGCCATCCGCGACAACTGCACGCTGCCGCTGGACACATACGGAGGCGCATTTAATGTGACTGCTGCTGGGCTGCATCCCGAGGACCATGGCACATCGCATTTGTCGGTTGTTGATGCAGACAGGTGGGGCTGGCTGGGGGTGGGCAGGATGGCGGAAGACACGAGGGCACATGCGGGGATCTGTGCGGGCAGGCACGCCACGCCTGCATGCAGTGCGCGTGTGTGCTGCCACGTGGCTTCCAGGATTCTCGCCAGCCCCAACCCCGCCGCGCTTCGCCCCTCTTTTCCTTGCTGCTCCAGGATGGCTGTCTCTCTCACCACCACCGTCAACACCGGGTTTGGCAGCAAGGTGCTGTCGCAGTCAACGGGTGCGTGGCATGGGTAGCAGGCAGCACTCGTAACGCGGGGCAGGGACCTGGCACGAGCACAGGCGCATGGAGATGCCGCGCAGATGAACCATGAATCTGCTGGCGCGCAGTTTGCGCAAGAGTGCTGCCGTGGTACAGCCGGCGCCTGCCTGCCTGCTTTCCCTGCACCCGCGCCTGCCCTGCCGCTGCCCTCGTCCCCCCAGGCATCCTGCTGAACAACCAGATGGACGACTTCTCCACCCCTGGCGCACCAAACATCTACGGCATACCGCCCTCCAGGGCCAACTTCATACGGTGAGCCGGTGGCGGGCAGGCGTGCAAGGGACGGTGAGGGTCGTGCAGGCGGAGCGCTGCGCTGGCCTCATGCAGCATCGGGATGTTGCTGGCCAACTTCCAGCCACATGCATATGCACGTGTGTATGTGTTCTGTGCGCAGGCCCGGCAAGAGGCCCATGAGCAGCATGAGCCCGCTGATTGCCGAGCGGCACGGCGAGTTGTGCTGGCGGTGGGCGGCAGCGGCGGGCCCCGCATCATCTCGGCAGTGCTGCAGGCGGTGACCAGGTGCGGTGGCAGGCTTGGGTATGAGGGGCAGCAACCGGAGTGCAGCTGTCCGCCCAGGCTGTACGGCGGGAGGCGGGAGCCTGGGTCATGCTGTACAGTGGGAGCCTGGGTCATGCTGAGCAGGGCTGCTGTTATGGCGCCGCACCGCCCGACCTGTTGTCCTACTCCCCCCACCTGCAGGCTGGTTGCCGGCGGCGAGTCGCTGTTCTCAGCGGTGGCTTCCCTTCGGCTGCACCACCAGCTGGCGCCTGATGCACTGTGAGCCTGGCTGGCGCATGGGCAGGGCAGGCATGCCTGCGCAGACAGGCGGCACGCTGCAGGCGGCACGCTGCAGGCGGCAGGCGGCACGCTGGAGGCGGCACGTGCACGCTGGCGAAAGGGGGGTGCCGGCCGTGCAGCGGCGCGTGTGCGCTGTGCTATCCGCCTATCAATACACCCATCCTGTGTTTCTGTGCAGGTATGCTGAGGACTGGAACGCCACCAACGTGGCCTTCAAGTACGATGCGGGCACTGCGGCCAAGCTGACAGTCCGGGGCCACAACGTCTCCAGCACCGCGTGGGGCGCGATCGTGCAGGCGCGTGGTGGGGTGCGCGGTGGGTGCAGGGAGCGGGAAGGGAGGCTTGACGCTGCGCCGGCAACGTGCGGCTAGCTGACGTGTTCCGCCTCACCGCGGCCGCCTGCAGGCGGTGCTGGCCGACCCCGACAGCGGCACGCTGCATGGCGTGAGCGACCCACGCAAGGACGGCGCTCCCGCAGCTGGATAAGGCGGCAGTGTCCCTTGCGTCTGCGCAGCCAGCCGCTGTTGTGATGTAACTTATAACTCAACGCTAACAGATATGTCACAGGTTGTGTCACAGTACTGTGACACAACTAGTTAACAAATGTACTCAGACGCACGGGATTGCATGCCGCTTCGCGCATGAAGCCGACGTGCCGCACCGGTGTGGCGGCTGTATACGTGGTTCCTAACCACAACAGCAGACAGCTCATTTGCTTTGTGTCACAAAGGCAGCAACCAGTTGCAGGAAACTGAGGCCCTGCAGAGGATCACATGTGGTGCACCCGTGAGACGGACGCGGGCGCGTTGAGCAGCGCACGTGCTTGTGCCGCGTCGCCGCAGCAGCCTTTTTTGATCTGTAAAGCCGAGGAGGGACAAAGAGGGATCGGTGGTAAGCAAAATGGTCGGATCAGTGGGGAAGGTGTTTTACTAAGTACTAATAATACAACGGGTGATAGAGTAGAAATCAGAAGTAGTGATTTACTAAGAATAACACTAGGAATTGGTGCCAAGCAGCCAAGGGGCGCCAGCTGTTGGCGGTGGTGCGGCAGGCGATGAGCCACGAGGCCGGCATGGAAGCTATCCGGCGGGCAAAGTCGGACGCCGTGGTACAGCGGGGCGGCGCGCCCACGCCGGGCAAGCTGCTGGGGCCACCCAGCCGCAGGCGTCGGCGCTGCACGCCGGGCCCACGCCGGTCACGCTTGCGCAGTGGCAGCAGCGGACAGCGGCGCCGCGGCCAGGAAGGCAGCCACGCCGCAGAACACGTGGCTCGACACCCTTTGGGAGGTGTCGGCAGCGCGCGCGGCGGGGGCAAACAGTGGGGAGGCGGCAGGAAGCGCGCAGGGGCAGCGCTTCCCTGTGCTGTGCAAGTTCCATCAGAGGGTGACCAACGCCGTCGAGCGCGCTGTGGTCACATGTGGTCGCATGCGAACGTGATCTCTTGTCATCTTATGTAATGATGGCCCGTTTCCCAATCATGCGGTCTCCGAGGGAAGGGGCCTTGCAGCATGCCCTCCTCTCTTGCATCCTGCTGGGCGCGCGGCTGTACAAGGCATTGCACGCGCTGTATGTACAAACAGACAGAGGGTTGTAGGTTGGCGGCGTGGGGTTCTGTGTGTGCAGGCTGGTTTTTGGAGGCGCGGGGACAGCATAGCAGGGGCAGGGGGCTGTTGTGTGTGCGCAGGCAGGTATATTTGGGGAAAATCAAACAAATGCAGGCAGGGCACACAGCAGGTGGCAGCGCATGTGCAGCGCAGGGCAGAAAATGCTGAACAGCGCAGGCAGGCGGAGCATACAGGGGGAGTGGAAGGGGGGTAGAAGGGGATGCAAGGGGGTACGAGGGGGTGGGAGGGGCGACCACAAGGCGCAGCGTGCGCCTCAAAAATGAATGAGCAGGGGTCGCCACATGCAATTTGGCGGGTCTTCTACTGCGCGCGCAGAGCCGCACATTACACTGGCACAGCCTTCACTGCTGCTGCCAGGGCTGGTGATGGCGGGGCACCGGCGCTGGCAGGCGGCGCGGCGGGTGGGGCTGCAATCACCGCACCGTGGCCGGTGGCGACTGGTTGACGCAGCGACGAGCAGCGGGGTGCGTCACCGTCCGCAGGCCTGCATGCACAGGAGCGGCAGGGTGGGAGGCTTTAGATTGCGTGTGATGTGGCAAAAGTCATGCGGGCGGACGCGCATGCAGACCCCGGGCGTGCAAAACAACCAGGCTCTGGCATGTAGGCTGTTGCATTCGGGTGGATGGGGTGACGTGCAGGGCGCAGCAAGCAGGAATCAGGGCGTAGCTGTCCAGCCATCAGCCCCCTCCCACCCTGTGCACCTGAAGGGCGGCGGAGCGGTGGCCCTCAGTGGGCCCTCGACTCGCTGCCTGACGTGTCCTCCTCCTCCTCCTGCACACGAAAACGGCAGGGTGGGGGCTCACGTCGGTTGCTTGTGGTGTGGCAGTAGTGACGCGGGCGGGCGCACGCAGGAGCACAGCCCAGGCGCGAAGCACGGCAAGCGCTGGCGGGGAAGGCTGGAGGCAACCGTGAGGCAGGGAGACAAGGCACGCTTCCCCCCCCCCCCCCCCTTCCCTCCTTCACACCTGCTGAGAGACACTCCGCCGCGTGCGCGGCAGCGCCTGCGCATTGTTGCGACCCAGCGCCGCAATCGCTTGGCCCGTCAGCTCCACCAGCGGCGCCTGTGCCAGCACCTGCCGCTCCTCTGACGCCGCCAGTGCCGCCGCTGCCTCCGCCTTGTCCTCCTTGCGTGCGTCCACCAGCCGGCTCTCTGTCGCCGCCACCGCCGCCAGCATGTCCGCCTTGTCGTCCTTGCGTGCCTCCACCTGCCGGCCTTCTGACGCCGCCACCGCTGCCAGCACGTCAGCCTTGACGTCTCCCAGCGCCGTCATCGCCTCCACCTTGCCCTCCGCCAGCCGGCTCTCTGTCGCCGCCACCGCCGCCAGCATGTCCGCCTTGTCGTCCTTGCGTGCCTCCACCTGCCGGCCTTCTGACGCCGCCACCGCTGCCAGCACGTCAGCCTTGACGTCTCCCAGCGCCGTCATCGCCTCCACCTTGCCCTCCGCCAGCCGGCCCTCTGTCGCCGCCAGCGCCGCCACCAGTCGGCCCTCTGACGCCGCCAGGGCCTCCGCCTGTTCTTTGCGCTGCTCGCCCAGTTCCTTGCGCTGCTTGCCCAGCTCATCTGACAGCCGGCCCTCCGACGCTACCAGCGCCGCCACCAGCCGGCCCTCTGACGCCGCCAGGGCCTCCGCCTGTTCTTTGCGCTGCTCGCCCAGTTCCTTGCGCTGCTCGCCCAGTTCCTTGCGCTGCTTGCCCAGCTCATCTGACAGCCGGCCCTCCGACGCTACCAGCGCCGCCGCCAGCCGGCCCTCCGACGCCACCAGCGCCGCCGCCAGCCGGCCCTCCGACGCGGCCAGGGCCTCCGCCTGTTCCTTGCGTTGCTCGCCCAGCAGATGTGACAGCTTGTCTGAGGCCGCCTCCAGGGCCGCCGCCTGCTCTTTGCGCTGCTCGCCCAGCTGTTCTGACAGCTTGTCTGACGCTTTCTGCTCGGTTTCGACACCCTTGCTGACGCCGGATGCTGTCCACACACAGGTGCCGAGCGTGGCCAGGATGGCGACCGTGGTGCCGGCGCTGGTGAGCGTGTCGCCGAAAATGCTGACGCCGGCTGCCACGCAGCGCTTTGGCCGGCCAAAAACAGTGCGGCGCCCGCCACCGCAGGCTGCAGCGGCGGAGTTCAGCCGCAGGCTGACATGAGCATTCTGCGCGGTGCGCGGTGCAGCTGACATGAGGGCTGCCATTGCTCTGGGTGTTTGACCGTGGAGAGGAGCGGAGAGGTGGCGTGTATGCGAGATTTTGGGGGGTGGCCGCCCCCCGCTCAGAGCGCAGCGGCGGGGACTAGTGAATGCACCGGTCAGTGGCCCAAGGGGCGTCAGCTCCTTCCTTCAGTCATGCACAAGCTAGTGGCAGTACGCCCGTTCCCATCCAGACACCGCTGCTGCCATTCGCGCCGCCGCCGCTCACCACCGCCTGCCCGCCCGCCCGCCCGCGCGCCGCTCGCCCCGGGAGCCCTCGGTTTTCTGTCGGCACGCAGTCGGTCCGCGCCGCATCTCACGGGCTGAGAGGACGACGGTGTGCACAAAATACGTGAGGGGGAGGGGCGATGGCAGACAGTGACGGCAGCAGACAGTGACGGCAGCATGCCCATGCCTCCTCGTCTTTTCGTCCCCCTTCCTGCGCCGCACGCCGCACCTCGGCCGCCGCTTCCTCCTGCTGCACGCTGCTCTGGCGGGCCCAGACGAGGTTGAGTGCAAAGTGCTGCCAGTGCGCCCCGCCGCCGCCCGCCGCCATCCAGGCCGCCAATGCCTCGCTCACCAGCTGCAGCAGCTGCTGCGCGTGCCTGCGCTACTACGGCTCCCTGAAAGGTGTTGCCGACCTCTCGCTGCACCTGCGCAGCACCATGGGCAAGGAACTACCTACCACTGGACACCAGCGTCGGCTGCTGATGAACGGCCGTGTTGCATCCCGGGCTGCCAAGCTGGCTGGCTGCTCTTGGCTTGGAATACACCCAGCAGTGTGACGCAATGCTCTCTTCACCTTGCAGCACCGTTGCGCCGTGCTGCGAGCACAGCAACACCATAGCCCCATGTAGCCCCAGCTTCCCCCCATGCGCCCCACGCACCAGGCCGATGCTGTTGGGCAAACCTCGTGCGCTCGCGATGGTGCAAGCGGGCAGTAAGTCTGCAGGCAGCACCATGCGCTGCAGCAGCACGCCGCACAGCTGGCCCAGCAGCGCCTGCCGCTGCTGCGGGGTGCAGGCGCTGTGCGCAGGTGGCGCCCTTGCGCCTTGCTGCTGCTGCAGCTGCAGCTGCCTGCCAACGCTCTATTGCTCGTCCCAGAGCGCCAGCGCTGCAAGTATCACGCGCCTTCTGCTGCGTACGCTGGGCCTGCTGCTGGCGGCCGGCGGCGGGTACGCGGTGTGGGCGCAGCTGCCGCTGGAGCAGGCGCTCAACGGCTTCATCTCCGTGCTGGTGTTCAACATCGTGTATGACTTGCTCATCTCGTGAGTCTGCTAGTTGCACGCACTTGCTGCTGGCGCGGCTGCTGTGTGGTGATGCAGCGTCTGCCGCTGCAGGCGTCGCTGCTGCTAGCGTGGGCGCCGCTGCTGCCGCTGCTGCTGGGGCAGCGAATGCGCCGCCTGGCTGAGCTCAGATGGCCATGCACCTTTTGCCTTCCTGTGCTGCAGCCAGAAGCTTAATCGATTTGCGCTGTGCCCGGTGTTGGACGCGATCAACCACATCAGCCTTGTGGAGGTGAGGGTTGGGGCGCTGCGTCTCCTTGCGAAGTAATACGCCAGGAATGCGTTGTGGCCCGGCATGCATGCTTCTGGCTCCCCCGACGCTGTGCCACTGCCGCTGCCGCTGCCGCTGCCTTCAGTCGCAACCCTCGAGTTCTTGCTGCATGCTCAACCTGCCTCCCCTCCCTCCTCAGCACCAAGCGAGCCGCAGCAGACGCGTGGATGCGGGTGTTTGTGGGCCAAGAGGGTGCATGGCAAGCGTTCGCGGCGCCTCTCCTGACGAGCGCGCTCTTGCCGCCTGCTCCCTGCGCCGCGCTGCCTGGGCCAGAAGAGGTCGAGCCCGAGGCAGCATCGCAGCTGGTGTGGCTGCTGGCAGAGCAGCTGGCAGCAGCCGTCGCGGCAGACTGCTCGCATACATCAAACCAGCTGGCAGCTGCGCTGGCCACGCTGGCTGTGCTCTGCCCTGACTGGCCGCCCGACGAGCTCATCCCTGAGCCGATCGACCTGGCAGCAACCGCGCCAGCGACAACAAACATGCCTGCAGAGCAGCAGCAGCTGGCGCTTCTCCGCCTGCTGGCGGCGCTAGCAGAGGCGGCGCTGGCGTGGGACGCGAGCATGCACCCGCAGCGCTGAGAGACGCTGGTCTCTGCGCTGGTGGCGGCTGCACGGGCGCTGGTGGCGGTGCAGCAGGCATTGGTGGGGGCGCTGAGCAGCGCAGCGCCTCGCCTGGCAAGCAGGCTGCCGCGCTGCAGCTGCTGCAAGCGTGGTACGGCCTGGGAGCGCCGCCTTCCCACGGGTGGCGCAGCCGTCGGTCTAGCAGCAGCTTCTTGACGCAGTACTGCACCCAGACCTCAGCGTAGCAGTTGCCGAGGCAGCAGTGCCATATGGCTGCTGCTGCCCTCCAGGAGGAGAAGTGACGCCCACGGCGGCGGCGGCGGCACAGCCTCTCGCAGAGCAAGCAACCGCGGCAGCAGCGGCGGCAGCAGCCCCCAGCTGGTGCGCACCGACGGCGCTGCACCAGCCGACGGCGGTCGCTCAGCTTGCTGCTCTCCGCAACTGCCAGAGTTTGTGGCAGTCCTGCAGGAGTTGCTGCAGCAGGCGCAGCAGGCGCAGGCGCAGCTGCGCAGGGCTGGCTGCGTTTTGCGCGGCGGCACAGGCGCCGACAGCGTGGCATGCGACAGCAGCGGCAGCGAGGCAGATGCCCCAGCGTATACGGTGCTTTTTGCAGCTTAAGTGGCGCCGCTGAGCAGCCCCGTGATACTTGCAGCGCTGGCGCTCTGGGACGAGCAATAGAGCGTTGGCAGGCAGCTGCAGCTGCAGCAGCAGCAAGGCGCAAGGGCGCCACCTGCGCACAGCGCCTGCACCCCGCAGCAGCGGCAGGCGCTGCTGGGCCGGCTGTGCGGCGTGCTGCTGCAGCGCATGGTGCTGCCTGCAGACTTACTGCCCGCTTGCACCATCGCGAGCGCACGAGGTTTGCCCAACAGCATCGGCCTGGTGCGTGGGGCGCATGGGGGGAAGCTGGGGCTACATGGGGCTATGGTGTTGCTGTGCTCGCAGCACGGCGCAACGGTGCTGCAAGGTGAAGAGAGCATTGCGTCACACTGCTGGGTGTATTCCAAGCCAAGAGCAGCCAGCCAGCTTGGCAGCCCGGGATGCAACACGGCCGTTCATCAGCAGCCGACGCTGGTGTCCAGTGGTAGGTAGTTCCTTGCCCATGGTGCTGCGCAGGTGCAGCGAGAGGTCGGCAACACCTTTCAGGGAGCCGTAGTAGCGCAGGCACGCGCAGCAGCTGCTGCAGCTGGTGAGCGAGGCATTGGCGGCCTGGATGGCGGCGGGCGGCGGCGGGGCGCACTGGCAGCACTTTGCACTCAACCTCGTCTGGGCCCGCCAGAGCAGCGTGCAGCAGGAGGAAGCGGCGGCCGAGGTGCGGCGTGCGGCGCAGGAAGGGGGACGAAAAGACGAGGAGGCATGGGCATGCTGCCGTCACTGTCTGCTGCCGTCACTGTCTGCCATCGCCCCTCCCCCTCACGTATTTTGTGCACACCGTCGTCCTCTCAGCCCGTGAGATGCGGCGCGGACCGACTGCGTGCCGACAGAAAACCGAGGGCTCCCGGGGCGAGCGGCGCGCGGGCGGGCGGGCGGGCAGGCGGTGGTGAGCGGCGGCGGCGCGAATGGCAGCAGCGGTGTCTGGATGGGAACGGGCGTACTGCCACTAGCTTGTGCATGACTGAAGGAAGGAGCTGACGCCCCTTGGGCCACTGACCGGTGCATTCACTAGTCCCCGCCGCTGCGCTCTGAGCGGGGGGCGGCCACCCCCCAAAATCTCGCATACACGCCACCTCTCCGCTCCTCTCCACGGTCAAACACCCAGAGCAATGGCAGCCCTCATGTCAGCTGCACCGCGCACCGCGCAGAATGCTCATGTCAGCCTGCGGCTGAACTCCGCCGCTGCAGCCTGCGGTGGCGGGCGCCGCACTGTTTTTGGCCGGCCAAAGCGCTGCGTGGCAGCCGGCGTCAGCATTTTCGGCGACACGCTCACCAGCGCCGGCACCACGGTCGCCATCCTGGCCACGCTCGGCACCTGTGTGTGGACAGCATCCGGCGTCAGCAAGGGTGTCGAAACCGAGCAGAAAGCGTCAGACAAGCAGTCAGAACAGCTGGGCGAGCAGCGCAAAGAGCAGGCCGCGGCCCAGGAGGCGGCCTCAGACAAGCTGTCACATCTGCTGGGCGAGCAACGCAAGGAACAGGCGGAGGCCCTGGCCGCGTCGGAGGGCCGGCTGGCGGCGGCGCTGGTGGCGTCGGAGGGCCGGCTGGCGGCGGCGCTGGTAGCGTCGGAGGGCCGGCTGTCAGATGAGCTGGGCAAGCAGCGCAAGGAACTGGGCGAGCAGCGCAAAGAACAGGCGGAGGCCCTGGCGGCGTCAGAGGGCCGGCTGGTGGCGGCGCTGGTAGCGTCGGAGGGCCGGCTGTCAGATGAGCTGGGCAAGCAGCGCAAGGAACTGGGCGAGCAGCGCAAGGAACTGGGCGAGCAGCGCAAAGAACAGGCGGAGGCCCTGGCGGCGTCAGAGGGCCGGCTGGTGGCGGCGCTGGTAGCGTCGGAGGGCCGGCTGTCAGATGAGCTGGGCAAGCAGCGCAAGGAACTGGGCGAGCAGCGCAAAGAACAGGCGGAGGCCCTGGCGGCGTCAGAAGGCCGGCTGGTGGCGGCGCTGGCGGCGACAGAGGGCCGGCTGGCGGAGGGCAAGGTGGAGGCGATGACGGCGCTGGGAGACGTCAAGGCTGACGTGCTGGCAGCGGTGGCGGCGTCAGAAGGCCGGCAGGTGGAGGCACGCAAGGACGACAAGGCGGACATGCTGGCGGCGGTGGCGGCGACAGAGAGCCGGCTGGTGGACGCACGCAAGGAGGACAAGGCGGAGGCAGCGGCGGCACTGGCGGCGTCAGAGGAGCGGCAGGTGCTGGCACAGGCGCCGCTGGTGGAGCTGACGGGCCAAGCGATTGCGGCGCTGGGTCGCAACAATGCGCAGGCGCTGCCGCGCACGCGGCGGAGTGTCTCTCAGCAGGTGTGAAGGAGGGAAGGGGGGGGGGGGGGGGGGAAGCGTGCCTTGTCTCCCTGCCTCACGGTTGCCTCCAGCCTTCCCCGCCAGCGCTTGCCGTGCTTCGCGCCTGGGCTGTGCTCCTGCGTGCGCCCGCCCGCGTCACTACTGCCACACCACAAGCAACCGACGTGAGCCCCCACCCTGCCGTTTTCGTGTGCAGGAGGAGGAGGAGGACACGTCAGGCAGCGAGTCGAGGGCCCACTGAGGGCCACCGCTCCGCCGCCCTTCAGGTGCACAGGGTGGGAGGGGGCTGATGGCTGGACAGCTACGCCCTGATTCCTGCTTGCTGCGCCCTGCACGTCACCCCATCCACCCGAATGCAACAGCCTACATGCCAGAGCCTGGTTGTTTTGCACGCCCGGGGTCTGCATGCGCGTCCGCCCGCATGACTTTTGCCACATCACACGCAATCTAAAGCCTCCCACCCTGCCGCTCCTGTGCATGCAGGCCTGCGGACGGTGACGCACCCCGCTGCTCGTCGCTGCGTCAACCAGTCGCCACCGGCCACGGTGCGGTGATTGCAGCCCCACCCGCCGCGCCGCCTGCCAGCGCCGGTGCCCCGCCATCACCAGCCCTGGCAGCAGCAGTGAAGGCTGTGCCAGTGTAATGTGCGGCTCTGCGCGCGCAGTAGAAGACCCGCCAAATTGCATGTGGCGACCCCTGCTCATTCATTTTTGAGGCGCACGCTGCGCCTTGTGGTCGCCCCTCCCACCCCCTCGTACCCCCTTGCATCCCCTTCTACCCCCCTTCCACTCCCCCTGTATGCTCCGCCTGCCTGCGCTGTTCAGCATTTTCTGCCCTGCGCTGCACATGCGCTGCCACCTGCTGTGTGCCCTGCCTGCATTTGTTTGATTTTCCCCAAATATACCTGCCTGCGCACACACAACAGCCCCCTGCCCCTGCTATGCTGTCCCCGCGCCTCCAAAAACCAGCCTGCACACACAGAACCCCACGCCGCCAACCACAACCCTCTGTCTGTTTGTACATACAGCGCGTGCAATGCCTTGTACAGCCGCGCGCCCAGCAGGATGCAAGAGAGGAGGGCATGCTGCAAGGCCCCTTCCCTCGGAGACCGCATGATTGGGAAACGGGCCATCATTACATAAGATGACAAGAGATCACGTTCGCATGCGACCACATGTGACCACAGCGCGCTCGACGGCGTTGGTCACCCTCTGATGGAACTTGCACAGCACAGGGAAGCGCTGCCCCTGCGCGCTTCCTGCCGCCTCCCCACTGTTTGCCCCCGCCGCGCGCGCTGCCGACACCTCCCAAAGGGTGTCGAGCCACGTGTTCTGCGGCGTGGCTGCCTTCCTGGCCGCGGCGCCGCTGTCCGCTGCTGCCACTGCGCAAGCGTGACCGGCGTGGGCCCGGCGTGCAGCGCCGACGCCTGCGGCTGGGTGGCCCCAGCAGCTTGCCCGGCGTGGGCGCGCCGCCCCGCTGTACCACGGCGTCCGACTTTGCCCGCCGGATAGCTTCCATGCCGGCCTCGTGGCTCATCGCCTGCCGCACCACCGCCAACAGCTGGCGCCCCTTGGCTGCTTGGCACCAATTCCTAGTGTTATTCTAGTAAATCACTACTTCTGATTTCTACTCTATCACCCGTTGTATTATTAGTACTTAGTAAAACACCTTCCCCACTGATCCGACCATTTTGCTTACCACCGATCCCTCTTGTCCCTCCTCGGCTTTACAGATCAAAAAAGGCTGCTGCGGCGACGCGGCACAAGCACGTGCGCTGCTCAACGCGCCCGCGTCCGTCTCACGGGTGCACCACATGTGATCCTCTGCAGGGCTCAGTTTCCTGCAACTGGTTGCTGCCTTTGTGACACAAAGCAAATGAGCTGTCTGCTGTTGTGGTTAGGAACCACGTGTACAGCCGCCACACCGGTGCGGCACGTCGGCTTCATGCGCGAAGCGGCATGCAATCCCGTGCGTCTGAGTACATTTGTTAACTAGTTGTGTCACAGTACTGTGACACAACCTGTGACATATCTGTTAGCGTTGAGTTATAAGTTACATCACAACAGCGGCTGGCTGCGCAGACGCAAGGGACACTGCCGCCTTATCCAGCTGCGGGAGCGCCGTCCTTGCGTGGGTCGCTCACGCCATGCAGCGTGCCGCTGTCGGGGTCGGCCAGCACCGCCTGCAGGCGGCCGCGGTGAGGCGGAACACGTCAGCTAGCCGCACGTTGCCGGCGCAGCGTCAAGCCTCCCTTCCCGCTCCCTGCACCCACCGCGCACCCCACCACGCGCCTGCACGATCGCGCCCCACGCGGTGCTGGAGACGTTGTGGCCCCGGACTGTCAGCTTGGCCGCAGTGCCCGCATCGTACTTGAAGGCCACGTTGGTGGCGTTCCAGTCCTCAGCATACCTGCACAGAAACACAGGATGGGTGTATTGATAGGCGGATAGCACAGCGCACACGCGCCGCTGCACGGCCGGCACCCCCCTTTCGCCAGCGTGCACGTGCCGCCTCCAGCGTGCCGCCTGCCGCCTGCAGCGTGCCGCCTGCAGCGTGCCGCCTGTCTGCGCAGGCATGCCTGCCCTGCCCATGCGCCAGCCAGGCTCACAGTGCATCAGGCGCCAGCTGGTGGTGCAGCCGAAGGGAAGCCACCGCTGAGAACAGCGACTCGCCGCCGGCAACCAGCCTGCAGGTGGGGGGAGTAGGACAACAGGTCGGGCGGTGCGGCGCCATAACAGCAGCCCTGCTCAGCATGACCCAGGCTCCCACTGTACAGCATGACCCAGGCTCCCGCCTCCCGCCGTACAGCCTGGGCGGACAGCTGCACTCCGGTTGCTGCCCCTCATACCCAAGCCTGCCACCGCACCTGGTCACCGCCTGCAGCACTGCCGAGATGATGCGGGGCCCGCCGCTGCCGCCCACCGCCAGCACAAACTCGCCGTGCCGCTCGGCAATCAGCGGGCTCATGCTGCTCATGGGCCTCTTGCCGGGCCTGCGCACAGAACACATACACACGTGCATATGCATGTGGCTGGAAGTTGGCCAGCAACATCCCGATGCATGCATGAGGCCAGCGCAGCGCTCCGCCTGCACGACCCTCACCGTCCCTTGCACGCCTGCCCGCCACCGGCCCACCGTATGAAGTTGGCCCTGGAGGGCGGTATGCCGTAGATGTTTGGTGCGCCAGGGGTGGAGAAGTCGTCCATCTGGTTGTTCAGCAGGATGCCTGGGGGGACGAGGGCAGCGGCAGGGCAGGCGCGGGTGGCAGGGAAAGCAGGCAGGCAGGCGCCGGCTGTACCACGGCAGCACTCTTGCGCAACTGCGCGCCAGCAGATTCATGGTTCATCTGCGCGGCATCTCCATGCGCCTGTGCTCGTGCCAGGTCCCTGCCCCGCGTTACGAGTGCTGCCTGCTACCCATGCCACGCACCCGTTGACTGCGACAGCACCTTGCTGCCAAACCCGGTGTTGACGGTGGTGGTGAGAGAGACAGCCATCCTGGAGCAGCAAGGAAAAGAGGGGCGAAGCGCGGCGGGGTTGGGGCTGGCGAGAATCCTGGAAGCCACGTGGCAGCACACACGCGCACTGCATGCAGGCGTGGCGTGCCTGCCCGCACAGATCCCCGCATGTGCCCTCGTGTCTTCCGCCATCCTGCCCACCCCCCAGCCAGCCCCACCTGTCTGCATCAACAACCGACAAATGCGATGTGCCATGGTCCTCGGGATGCAGCCCAGCAGCAGTCACATTAAATGCGCCTCCGTATGTGTCCAGCGGCAGCGTGCAGTTGTCGCGGATGGCGGCGCTGTTCCAGGGGAAAGGGCAGGCATGGGGGACAGAGAGCAAAGACGGATCAGTTGCAGTGGCAGCAGCAGCGAGAAGGCAGCAGCGGCAGCAGTGACAGGGCAGCGGCGGCAGCAGCGGCGGCAGAGGCAGCGCTGCACGCATGTGGGTTGCGGAGCCCACGCCAGCGCAGCGTAACCGTACATCTGCATACCCTGCTGCCCTGCCTCACCGCAAAGATGAAATAAATTCAGGATTGGACAGGGATGAAAGAATGGTGGTCAAGTTCACAAACGGGCGGAGCAGGTTAGGCCCCGGGTCGCCTGCGGGAGGCAGCAGCAGAGGCAGAAGCAGCTCGGCGCGGACACATAAGCTTAAGCGGGAGCGGGCACGTGCGGCAGCGACAGTGCGTCGCCTACATCGACTGCATCCTGCCGTTAGGCGCCTACTTACCACCACTGTGCTCAACCCCTTCACCCACCAGCCACCCACCACCCGCCCACCCAGGTTCATGCGCAACGCAAAGCCGTGCTTCATCGCCTCCACGCTGCGGTGCAGACCCAGGCTGCCGCTGCCAGCCAGAGGCTCGTCAAAGCCTGCAGGGGCGGTGAAGGGAGGTGCAAAGTGGGGAGTACGAGTGGCTGCCGCTCACGACAGCGGCGGCGTTTGCAAGCCTCTGCACTGCTCCACCCTGCATCGCCCTCCACCGCCTGGCCTGCAGCTGCTGCGCACCTGCGAGTATCTGCAGCGCTGCCAGCACGGCCACTGCGCTGCTGGGTGGCGGCGCTCCGATGAATTCCAGGCCCCACACCCGCTGCCTGCAGGCAGAGCAAACGTGTGCCGTCATCTAAAGCGTGTCAAGAGAGCACTGCAGGTGGGTGGGAAGAAGCCGCCCTGCACCTGCGAGCCAGCGCGCACCGGATGGGCTGCCGGATGATGGGCTGCGCTGCCGCCAGATCAGCTGCCGTGATGATGCCGCCTGCAGGGTGTGCAGGCAGTGGCGGCAGGCGGCGTGGGTAACGGTGGGCCAAGAAAGAGACCGTCAGCAGCAGCGCCTTCCTTCGCAAGCCCAAAGCGCATCCTTGCCCGCATCCACTCGCCCCCCCGCCCCCCCGCCCACCCACCCACCCACCCCTCACCTGCCCCCTGGATGTCAGCCACCAGCGGCGCCGCATGCCGCCCTGCGTACAACACATCCGGCCCCTCGGCAGCAACTGCAAGAGAGGGGAGGGGAGGCATGACAGGCATGCACGTCGCAGGCTTGCTGCTGGAGTTGAACAGCGGCAGCACAGCCCAGTGGGGGGTGCAGGCAGGCGGCATACCCCAGCGCCCCCGCCGCACCGTCTTTCAGCAGCGCTGCCAGCTTGGGGCGCTTGCAGCATGTTTCGTTGACGCGTGGGGCGCGCCACTGCATGGGGGTGTCGGGGTGCACGCGATGTCGCATGGAAAAAGAGCTACAGAGCAGCAGACCGGCAGCACAGCGCTTGCCCTCGGCACCAGCCTGCGCGCCTTCCCCCGTAGCGCACCTTGCCGCCCTGCTTAATGAGAAAGGTGTCGCGGATGGCTGGCCACTTAAGCAGCTGCGCCACCTGCTCCTCGCCGCTCAGGCTGGCCACTGAAGGCAGGCAGGGGCGGCATGCGCAGCAGAGCGGAGACCAGCAAGTGAGAGAGCCTGGCATGATAGCACGGGACGCAGCAGGCCAGCACACGTGCCCAGTCCCCTCCACCCCCGCTGGCTCATGGGTGGAGGCGCACCGAGGTAGGGGTGGGCAGGGAAGCCGTGCTCTGCCATCTCAATAGCAGGCTGCGCAAGGGTGGGGTGTTAGGAGGACCGTGGCAACGACATGGGATCATATGCAGCATCCATGGATGCTGCAGTGGATGCTGTTGCAGCAACGGCGGTGGCGGCGGCGGCGGCTGCAGCAGCAGCTGCGGCTGCAGCACAGCAGCGGCAGCAGCGGCGGCAGGGACAGGAGCAGCGGCGGCAGCCGCGGCGGCAGCAGCGGCGGCAGCGGCAGCAGCAGCAACGGCAGCGGCCCACCTGCAGGAGTCGCGCCCAGGGCAGGCGTCCATGTCGCTGGTGCGCCACCCAGAAGCCGCGCAGCTCTAGGGGCACCGCCACCGCCAGCCCGCCATTCACCGACGCATCGCGGCGGCCTGAGGGCGGCGTTCAGGGGGTGAAGAGCAAGGGGGGTTGGATCAGCAGGCAAGTCTCAGAAAGGTGCGCCACTGGCAGCGGGAGCCGCCGCAGCAGCACAGGTCGCCAGGCGGCGGCACCTCACCTACGTACATGGTCTCGTTGGCCGCTGCAGGCGCCGGCTCACGTGCATCAATGCACTCGGCAGTGCCATTTGGCAGCCTGAGGAAAGGCAGCGAAGGCAGGCAGAGCAGGAGAAAGAGGTGTGGGCAGAGAGGTGCGGATGCCAGTGCATCTGGCATGCAGCGCGCACTGCTGTCAAACAGCTTCATCTATTGACCGCCGCCCGTCGGCATCCCGCCCCCTGCCGGCCGCAACCTGGTTTCCCTCACCCTCCCCGCAGCCGTCCCCGCCCACCGTATAAGCATGAAGTGGCCGCCGCCCACGCCGCTGGCCATGGGGTTGGCCACACCCTGGCACAGCGCAGCGGCAATGGCGGCATCCACAGCGCTGCCGCCGGCA
This sequence comes from Micractinium conductrix, assembly GCA_002245815.2. Classification (NCBI taxonomy): domain Eukaryota; kingdom Viridiplantae; phylum Chlorophyta; class Trebouxiophyceae; order Chlorellales; family Chlorellaceae; genus Micractinium; species Micractinium conductrix. The sequence continues at coordinate 13,741 of LHPF02000102.1, read as the reverse complement.
TGCAGCACTGCAGCGCCTGTGCACGGGCAGGAGGGGGGCAAGGTGAGAGACAGCAAGTGAGTGGTACTGCAGCACAATCATCTTAAATGCTGCAGCAGCGTCCAACCGGGCTGCGCCCACACAGATGGTGGGGCCTCCCCCCACACACCCGCCCACGCCTCACCGGCGTCGCTGCAGCGCCCGTGGTCTGCAGCAACCACGCCCTGCTGGGAGCTCACTACGCGCGGCTGCCCACGCCAGTCATGTGTCGCACCAAAGTCGCTGCTGATGCTGCCTGCGTGAGGCGCGGGTCGGGGTGAAGCAAGGGTGGGCAGGCGCGCCTCTAGGCCCAAAAACAGCTGGCGGCAGCGACACACCACGTGTCTCTGCCACATGTACACGCCGCACCCGCACGCCGCACACGTGTCTGTCGGTCATTCTCCAGGTACGCACCCTCGGGTGCGGCGGTGTCCCCCGCTGCCGGCTCCATCAGCCCTGCGCAGCCCTTGACCTCCAGCCGTGCGGTGTGCCTCCCGGTGCTGTACGCTGCACCAGCGACCAGCAACAGCAGCAGCAGGGCTGCACAGGGAAGACCAAGGGGGTGGCAGGCAGGGGTCGCACATCGAGCGCGGCACAGCATGTGAGCTTTGAACAGCATGCGGGAAGTGCAGAAGTGCACGACCATCACTTTTCACCTGCCACGCCGAGCAGAATGGGGGCAGGGCGCTGGCAGAGCGCGCCCCAGCTGCGCTGCCAGCTGCACGCAGGCGGTCGGGTGGCGGCGGCAGAGTCAGTTGTGCTGTCAGCGGCATCCTCCTGCCGATTACGGCTCCTGCACATTGTCGTGTACACGGTGGGCGACCTCTGGAGCGCCTCGAAGAGCACTTACCCGCCGCTCGCTAACTCCTCCAATATGGCGTTGCCGGAGCTGCCCCAGCGCTTCGGACTTTCATTTCCGGCGCCCAGTTCCACAGCATCGAAGCCGCGCGCGTAGCCGTCACCTCTGCTCCCTCCTGGCGTGCTCATATCGCCCCGTGCCCTCTCTCAAGGCCAGCACGCCATCTGGGGAGTGGCAGATTGGTGCAGGGTAGCTACAAAGCGTTGGGGGCAGCTCTAGCGCATATGGGCGGCAATTCAGGCGCATCGCGCGATGCGCTGCGCTGTTGCCTGCTCCGCCGCCGTTGCGAGATCCTGATGTTTTGCTGCCGGATGCATTTACATGGACAGCACTGCAGCAACAGCAGCATGTTGTTGCGAGGCATCATGATGTCAACAGGCCTTCGTCTATCTGGCCGCCTGCCGCCGTTCCTCCCCGCGCATCGCCCCCCAACTGCCGCCGCCGCTGCTGCCACCTCTCCTGCTGCCGGCGCGTCGCCCAGCCCCAGCAGGCCCACCATCTCATGCAGGCGATGCAGGCGGTACAGGTAGCGCACTGCAGAGGTGGCACGGGCAAGGGGCGCTGCCAAGCGCGACTCGCTGAGCGGCTCCGTACGTGACGCACACACGGGTAGCGCTGCCACCGGCGGACGGCATCAACACACAGTGACAGGCGGCTTGAGACATCAAATTGCATGCAGCTGGAATGGACCTGCCTTGGCCGTGAGGTGCCGACCCGCCGCCAAGGGAGGTTCATCATCAACCCTTCGTTTTCCCAGCCTCTCCCCCTCCCCGGCCCCCCTTCCCAACCCGTCTGCCTCCAACACTTGCGCCAAGGGCCAGCCGACGTCCAGCTCCAATCCAGTCGGCACCCACCACCCTTCACGCACCCTCCTGCATCTCCGTCCCTCGGCCCCCACCGCATGAGCAGCATGGCGGTGCTCACCCTGCCTCCCTGCCGCCACCTGCGCCCAACGGCCAGCCCCCACCCCCCTCTTTCAAACATACACACATGTGGCACGGCGATGCGCAGGGGCAGCTAACATTACCGTACCGCATTTGTGCAGCAGCGATGCTGCCGCGTCATGCCAGCCTACGCTCAACAACTGCTGCACCCCACTTCTCGCACCTGCACCCGCCCAACCATTCCGTGCATGGGACGTGCCTCAACTTCAACAAGTCAGCTGCTCCTTTCTCCACGCTCCCACCGGCTCCCACTTGGAGTGGCCTCAAGAGGAGGTTGCTGCACATGCGACTGCTTGGTTAGCGCAGCTGCGCGGCGGTGCACCTTCTCCACCTTGCTCTATCACATTCGTAGTGGGAGGGAAGGGGGCGGTGAAGGAAAAAGAGGGGAGGGCGGGTCGGGAAAGGGTCGGAAGGCAACGTCGCATCAGTGGCAGTGGGCAAACAGCGCGTGCCAGCACCGTGCTGGGTGACCCAGCCAGGAGCTGCCGCTGCAATCTCCGGAAGCCTGAAGCCTGCAAGCATGTATTGCACCCACCAACCCACCATGCATATGCCTACCTCGCAGCACAGCCGCAGTGCGGCAAGTGTGGCTGCTGCCACCCTCCGCACAGTCCCCATGTGCATGCTGTGTGTCACTCCCTTGCAGCGGTGCATCCACAGCTGGTGCTGCCGCTGCCCTCGCACTAAATTGCTTCCGCTGCTGCTTGTCACCTCGTCTTCACCTCCTTCCCTCGCACCACTCGAGCGCATCGCTCTGCCTGCCTCCCTGCCTGGCATTTCCCAACAGTCACCCCGTTGGTGAAAGCACAGCGGGTCAACGCCTGCGCCTGCACCAACACCAGTCAATCAACAAGGAGCACGCACGACGCCTCCTGCATCACCTCGCACCACGCTGTTATTTCTGCGACCAAGTGATGGCAACAAGATATGCTGCTTGCCGCACAAGAGAGGCCAGGGGAGGAACCAAAGGCACTGTTGGCAACACGCGGGTAACCGAGCCAGCACAAAGCTGAGAAGAAGGGAGCGCAAGGTCGCCGCGGGCTGCAGCTTCGGCTGTGTTACATCATGCAGCAGCAGCTGCAGCAGCCGCTGTCTGCCAGCTCCGCGCTGGTGCGGTGCCGCTGCTGATCCAACGCGGTCTCCTGCACGCATCAAACAGTGAGGGAGATCGGCGTCTGCCAGGGCACAATAACTAGGCAGACGGAGCGGATGGGCAGGCATACCAGCCTTGGCGGTATTCGCATACTCCCCTCGAGCTGGGGAGTATGCAAGGGTTTTTTAGGATGTCCACCTCTCTCATTTTACCGCTCCTTCTCGCCGCTCTCGCATCACCGCCCTTCTCCCCGCGCTGCCCCACCTGTGCGCGCAGCAGCGTGTCCATCGCTCGCTCCAGTGCGTCGATGCGGCTCAACAGCGTGCCCTGCAGAGAAATGAAGCGTGGGCGGGGCGCGCACACTGATCAGGCAAGGCAGCGGCAGGACCATTGACGCGTTGTCCTGCCAGCCCACACCCCCATGCCAGAAGCCCATCCACCCTGTTGTGCCCGCATGCCAGCCGCTTCCCGCCGCACCTCGCCGACCGCCTTGCTGGGCAGGTCTCCACCAGGCGGCAGGTAGCGCTTGAGGTGCCGCTCAGCATCGGGTAGCTTCTCCTCCAGTGCACGCACACGGGCTGCACCACACAAAAGGAGGAGAGGGGTAGGACGCCAAGGGCAGGGCGCCCGGCCCATGTGTGCCGAGGCGTGCGCAACCGTCATCCAAGCCGACGGCTTCACACACAGCTTATTGATGTGTACAGGCAGGCCGGTGCAGGCAGGCGTGCTCACCCAGGATGGGGATTTGCAGCGGCGGCGCTGGCACGCTGCTCGACACATGTCGTCCCTTGCTTGGGCTCCACCCCACGCTGCCTGGAGTACCAAACTGCGTTTCCTGCACAATATGGGGCACAAGGGGGCATCACGTGCCGTCCACCCTGTGGAACACATCCCCTGTGCAAAGCCCACGCAGCTGCGTCAGCACCACTCCCTGCACTGCCCAATTCTCATCCACCCACCCACCTGCGCCATGCCTCCGTTCAGCGACACCTCTGCGCCGCCACTGCTGCTTTGCTGCTCTGTGCTGCTCGCTGCAGGAAGTGCCACCGCCAGCTGGGGGCGCTGCCCCCGCCGCGCTGCCTGCTCAGGGCTGGGGGGGTACTGGTCGCTGTACCGCACCCCTGCCTGCTGCTGCTGCTGCTGCTGCGCCGCTGCTGACGGCGGTTGCGCCGCCACGCCTGCCACGGCGCCACGTGCTGGTGCGCCCTTGCCCTCTGGGCTGGCTTCTGCAGAGGCGCCGCCTGCCAGCAGCGGCTGATCGCTGTGGAAGCTGAAACCGCTGCCGCCCACTGCTTTCAGGGAGGAGGATGAGGGATTGCAGCGGGCGGTGAGCGAGGCCAGGGTTGCACGGGACAGGAGCGGGCGAAGAATCGGCATTGCAGAATTACCACGCCGCCAGTTCTCAGGAGCATGCACTGCAGGCTACCACTCCTGCCTCGTGCTTCCCCGGCGGTACCTGGCGGCCCGTCGGAGTGCTTGGGGGTGAAAAAGTCGGTGTCGTCATCACCAGCAGACAGATCTGCAGGAGAGGAAGGGAGCCGAGGGGTCGAGGGATGAGAGTATGTGCCAACACTCCCAGCGCATGAATGCACAGACGGCCTACAGCGCTGATCCCCACCACCACAAAGCGCGCGCACACGCACATGCTGAGCTGCCCGAGGTAGACAGGATGGACTGCCGCCTGCTGCGTGCATCCTGGAACTCGTCCACCTCACTATCGCTACACATGGCACGTGTGGGGCAGAAAGCAGGAAGGAATGATTAGGGTGACGCGCACACGCGGGGGAAGGAGGCAAGGGCAGGCACCCACGTCAGGGTAAACCGACAGCAGTGCGTTACGTCGAGGCAGAAGGAGGACCAGGAAACGAAGCAACCAGCCCTGCTGCTGCTGCCCTGCAGGACCCCTGATGATGCACGTGAGGCCCGAGTGCTGCGGGAAGGTCCCCGCACCACACTTGTCAAAGGGCGAGGCGGGAGGCGAGGCGGCGTGCGCTGACACAGGCGTGCTGCCTGCAGGTGTTGCAGCTGCAGTGGAGAGGGAGCCACGAAGGAGGTGAGGGAACAGTGTGCAAGTAGACCAGGGCAGTGTACGTAGACCAGGGCAGTGTACGTATGCGATCGCCTAACCCCTGCCAACAGCTTACCTTCCGCGTTCGGTCGCGCCACTGCCTGCTGTGCCGCCGCGCCCCCGGCTGCCGCCAGCGGGCTTGGGGGCACCGAGCCGGTGCCGCTGCGCTCCAGGTCCATGGAGAGCTCCAAGGAGTCGCCACTCAGGACGCCCTCCTCCTCCCCCACGCTGCCCAGTTTCTCGCGCCGTGCTATGTCTGCGGCACAGCAGGGCGGACGAGGGTGAACATGAATGTGCGGGCTGGCAGCAACGGAGTGCGGCATAGCGGCGAAAAAGCGACACAGCTACATTCCTCTGTGTCTGGAGCGTTCCTTCAGCAGTGCCAGCCGCCACCCCCCTCCCCTCGCTCACCCGCTTCCACCAGCGCCAGGATGGCTGGGTCCTTCCAGGGCCCCACGTCATCGATCAAGCTGCCCTTGCTGTTGCCTGCACAAGCAGCCAAGCGAGACGGGATGACGACGCGCACATCGAGGGCAGCTAATCAACATGACGCTGATGGGGGCACAGCAGGGCGCGGCTGCGCTGGCCAGCTTCCTGCATCCCGCCAGAGCGCGCAGGGCGGCCCGCCGCCCCTCCCACTCACCCCCCAGGTAGTCTGGTATGCTGTCAGCGTCAATGTGCTTGAGCAGCACCTTCATGTAGTCATTGGGGGCCACCTGCGGGGGGAGAACAAGCGGGGCGGCGCGCCGAGGATAGGTAGCGCGCGCGGGGCAGGAGCCCATTAGCACGCCCCAGGCAGCAATGGCCTGCACAGGGGCTCCCGCGCATCCCTCCCTGGCGGCCTCGCCCCACACACCACCAGTCCCCACCTCGATCTTGGCTTGCGTGCGCACATCCAGCATGGGCCGCACCATGCCCCAAATCATCTTGAAGACTGCGAGCGAAATAAGAACGCACGGGGCAGGGGGGACCATGTGATATGGGCGCACCGTAGGGAGAAACGCGTCAACAGCAGCCAACGCAGCCCCCTGCATCTTCTACGCAGGCTGAGTTGGCCCGCCAGCTGCCAGACCCTTCTGCAGCGCTAACCCGCGCCCACCTGTGGGCGCGTTGATGATCACAGTCTTGCCCAGCGTCTCAGGATAGTTGTTCTGATGGGACGGATGAGGCGGACGAAAGAGAGGGGAATGGTCGGTGCGAAGGCAAAGCTGCAGGGGCGACCACCATGCAATCCACTGCGCTGCCTGCGCCACACTCTGCCTGCTGCCTATCTCACGAGCCATCCACCGACCTGGTCAGTCTCTGTGATGCGGCCCAGAATGCTCTTCACATCACCAGTCAGGTGCTTGAGCCCCACACCCTGCAAGGGGAGCAGCGAGGTGAGAAGCCGCCACAGAGTGAGGCGAGGCAGCAGCAGGCAGGAGCACATCAGGGCGGCGCCTGAACCAGGCAAGCCGCGCTCGCTCTGCCGGCCGCAACCTGCCGCCCACGCACTGTCTGCGCATGCCCCATATTCCCCGCATGCCTTGACATCCATGATTGCAAACGTCTGGTCAATGTGGCGGCCCGCTTGCTTGCTGCAGCTGGGGAAGATGTACTTGAGGCACCGCTCGTACTCCTGAACGAGGGGAGAAAAGCACCCAGGCCCATTGATAAGGTGCCAGAGGTGAGCGCAGAAGCCTGAATGTCAGGTGTAGGTAAGCCATTCGCTGAGCACCAGAGGCTCAGCGGCTCGGCTTGCAGCACCGCAGAGAAACCGCCCCACCCACCGCCCCCTGCCCACCCACCTGAATGTGGAAGCGAATCATGCGGTCCTCCGTAGTGATCTCAGCCAGCTGCTTAATCTTGATTGCACCAATGTGCTGGATGTATACAGGCCGGCCCTGCGGAGGCAAGGAGGCAGGGCGCAGGGTAGGAGGCCAGCAAATCAAAGGCAACGTGCGACCGCGGGCAGCAGGATACAACACTAGCTCCCTCGTGCCCTGGTTCAGCACGCAAACGCCGCTCCACCCTTCTCACCAGCTTGTCAGTTTTGTGGTAGCCCTGGGGGTAGATTGAGAGGAAGGCGTCGCGCTCCTGGGGAAACAAAGTGGGGACAGGCGGCATGGCGGTGAGCGGCGAGAGGGCAGGGAAAGCATCCAACAAGAGAGAGCGGAAATTGCAAGGCGCGCCTCGTGGCAGCCCACACTCTTGAGTTGTCCGCAGTGCTGCTGCGATGCCGCTGCTGCCCGTCCCGCCGCCGCGCCTCGGCCACAAGGCTGCAAGCCTCACGGCGCCGCCGGCCGCCCCGCCTGGCCCACCTCGAAGTGGAAGTCCTCCAGTATTGTGTCAATGCCGTTCTGCTCACGCCACTGCAAGTGCGCCTGCAGGGGACGATGGGTGGTGGGAGGCGTGGAGCAGCCCACCAGACGCAAGCATGGCGGGCAGGCATCAGCGACGGCGGCATCAACGGCGCCAGCACAAGCACTGCCAGAAATTCAGCATAAAAGGCGAAACGACTTGGGGACATAGGCGGCGCAGCAGGCCCACCGCTGTCCCCTGCCTCACCATGAACATGGCCTTGGCGCGCGCCAGGTCGTGCTGGCGGGCACGCAGGAAGCGGCGCAGGTAGAAGCGGTCTGCGCACGGGGATGGCGGTCGCGGTGAATCGGCGTACGGAGACACATACGCAGCGGCAAAGCGGCAGTGCATGGGCGACGTGCAGCTGCTTGCCCCGGACAGCGCGCACCGAAGACGGGCTTCAGCGGCCCCACCGCAGCCTCAATCAGCCGGCGGAACTCGACGAGCAGAATTTCCTGCAGGTGGCAGGGACTGGGCAGCGGTGCTGAGCAGCCGGTTCGTTTGCGCAGTCTGCATCGGCGACTTGGCAGCTCCAACTGATGACGTACGATAATATGGGACAACAACTGTTTTTGGCTGGCTGCCACGCCTGCGACTACGCTGCAGGGCGCAACCCGTCGCCGCCCCACCAGCGCTCCGCACCTCGCGCTCGCGGCTGATGCCCCAGTCGCGCTTGAACTCCTCCTCGGTCTTCTCCAGCTCTGGAAGTGGCGCAGCAGCGGCCGCGGCGCGACGCCGGCGGGAGCGGCGCTGCCGCCCGCTGGCGGTGCGCCCAGTGAGGGACAGGAAGGAGGGGGAAGCGCCGGTGGGAGAGCCGGGCCCATCGCTCTCCTCGTCGCCGCTCACCGGGCGGTGGTGCGACCGCTTGGGCGACAGCGCCCTGCACGTCATGTGAGGGATGGATGTGGAGCGTGGGTCATGCGCGGCGCACCCACACAAGGAAAGGGGGTAGAGGGGAGGCTGGGCGCAGCGGCAGTTGGGCGAGCGGGGACGGCTGCGGCGATCCGACCAACACGAGGTGCACTAAGCCCCACATGTGCCGCACCTGAGCGCCCGTGTGGTCTGCTTCATCGCAGTCCAGCTGTCCTAGACCCCGTCGCGAGGCTGCTGCCCGCCAGCCGGCTTGAACAGCTTGAACAGGGAGGCTGGCGGCGAGCGACGGCGGGTGGCGGCCGGTGGCGGCGGCCAGGCCAGGCCCGCCGGACGTCCCCGTCAGGAAAACAGCGGCGCAAGTGCGCGGCTACCCTGACTCTCAGCGTCAAAGGCGCAAGGCTGGTGAACGTGGGGGGAAGCCCGAGAACGCCAGAGAGAAACCGCCGTCTGCTCTGGGGCGCTCAGCGATCTACAGAGTAAATACGGGGCTTTGAAACCGACGGCCAGAGGTAAGGACCTGAAAGAGGGGCCCTTCGAGGCAGGGTTCGCTCCGCGGAGGGGAGCCCTGCGGCAGAGCCGGCTCTAAAGGCGCGATGGTCTACAAACAGGAAAGCCTGCGCAGCAAAAGATGGAGAAGTGGGAGAAGGGCGACATTTCTTCCGCCCCTCCTTGTCCCTCCTGCCCCTCCAGCAGCTCCTGCGTACTTCGCACATCGCTCTGAGCCCAACCGAACGCCCTGGGTTCTTTTTTGGCGTTCGACCGATCTCACACCCTCTTCCAGCGACAGCAGCCAGGTGCGGTGGCATGTGTGCGTCAGAGCGATCGACGCACTGCCCAGCCTTCGCTGCCTGCCACTGCCACCGCCGCCGCCGCCGCCGCCGCCGCCACCACTTAATGTGCCGCCACTGCCGCCGCCGCTGCCGCCGCCGCTGCCGCTGCCGCTGCTTCGTTTGCCGCCGCCGCCGCCACCTGCCACCTCATGGCTCCACGCCACAGCCACACGCCATAGCCAAGCTCCCCACGCCGTGCCAACGCCCGCCAGAATGGGCTTCAACCTCGCAAAGTGGTTCATTGAGGGCGAGGTGGACTGGGAGTTCTGGAATAAGGCGCTGGCGGCGTGGGGTCCCGCGGTGGCTGGAGCCCTGTTCGGCGCGGGTGCGCACTACAACTGCTTGCTCATGCAGGGGGGGCGCATGCATGCATGCGTTGCGCATGGTCCTGGCAGCCTGCCTGCCGGCGGCACGAGTCGCTGCCTCCCCTCGCTTGCCTCGAAACAGCACCGCGCTTTGCTGCCCGCAGGTTGGTGGTGCTGGGCTGACGCCTACGTCTACCAGCATGCGGTCGTAGGCGCGGCGTACCCATTCAAGTACAACCTCCCAGGAATAGGTGCGACCGACCAAGGGGCAGGCTGAGGTCCAGCATGGTTGCATCCTGTGCCGGTCACTGCTCGCGCCCCAGCGTTTGCCCGCCTGCCCGCCCCTCCTCAATCCGGCCACGCCCCTGCCACTACCTCCTCCAGTGGCCACGGTAGCGATGATAATGATCAACCTGCTGCCGCGGCGAGACCTCATGGACGAGGGGCGCGAGGAGGGCGAGGAGGTGCGGCCCCGGGCGGCGGCAGGGCAAGGCTTTCCCGATGCTTCCCAGTACTGTCTGAACAACGACCACCCCGCTGCCTGCCCGTCCGCATGCGCCTGCCCGCTGGCTCTGCAACCACGCTCGCTCCCCCTGGCCCCTTCCATCCCCTGTCGATCAGTTCCGCGCGCGGCTCTGGCTCTTCATCTCCTTCCTCATAGCACTGGGGGCGGTGGCAGGCAGCGTGGCTGTGCTTGTGTCGGCGTCGCAGCAAAAAGATCTGGCGTCGGTGGGCGTGGTGAGTGCCTGGGCGGTGGGGTGATGCGCACGCGAAGGGTGGTGATGACCGCCGTTCTGTGGCCGCTTTGCTGTGTGCTGTGGCAGGAAGTTGCGCAGACTTGGGCGGTAGATGCATGCGCATGCTCAAGCGCAGGTGGTGCTGACTGGTGTTGTTGATGCGCCGTTAGCAGCAGCAGGCTTGTCAGCCCCAGCTCATGGCGAGCACCCCTGTCCCTCGCCTGCCCGCCCTGCAGGGCAGTGTGCTGCAGTGCGGCCTCATCCTGCTTGGCTCCCTCATGTTCTGGGCCTTCCGCAGCGGCGACCAAGGCGGCTACGGATACATCTCGTGATGGCTGGATGGCCCAGGGTGCTCCTTCGTCCCGCTCCTGCTTTTTTTGCTGGCTCCTTTGGTCTCTTCCTCCCCTGCCGCTGCTCTCGCTGCTCATCTACAATGTTTTTCTGCGCTCATCGTATCTCTCGGTCTCCTCTGCTGGCCCCCTTGCTTGCATATCCTCTGCTCGACTGTGAAGCTCACCCCTCCGCCTTCTCTCCTGATGCCTAATCGTGTTTCAGCGGCAGTCTAAGGCATGAGACAAACTGGAGGGGAACATGGAAGGAGAGCACGCACAGCTGGGCACAGGGGCACATCAAAAGGGGCAAAGCGCGGCTGGCTGCCAGGCAGCGAGGACGGGCCCGCCCGCCGGGTCGACGCGCCGCATCCCGCAGCGGCTGCGCTCAGTCGTCGTCTGAGGCCTCGCCGTCCGACCCCTCATCCCCCGACTCCTCGGTGCCGTACTCCTCGCTTTCATAGTCCTGCAGGGACGGATGGAGGGGGCAGACGCAGGGTGCAACAAGAAGGATGGGCGCAGCGGTAGACACGCGCCGACCAGTTGGTGTGCGATGCGCGCATGTGGCAGTGGCGCAGCTGCCCCAGTTCGGCCCGCCCAGCCGCCCACCCACCTCTCCCTCCTCATCCTCGTGGCCAGCATCAGAGTCGACGTTGGAGCCATCTGCGAGACATGGAGAGGGAGGGGCATAGGGGGAGGGGGAGAAGAGGAGGGGAGGTGCACTTCTGAGCTGGAGCGTCCACACGCAGCAAGCAGGCGCAGCCTCCCGCAGCTCGCAGCCCTCGCTGCCAACCCCACCACCCACACCCATCCCCCACGCACCTCCGCCCGCCATCAGCGCCTCGCTCTCCTCGGTGCGCTGCAGCGCCGCACGACGGCCGCGCCCCTCTCGGTCTGCCCGCGTGGCCCCATCCACCCGCAGCTTGATGGGCACCGCGCGGTCGCAGCCCACCCACGAGTCGGGCATGCACAGCAGCTGCAGGTCGTACTTCGCTGGGGGGCCAAGGGAGGAGGGGTGGACAAGGGGGAGGGCATCGGCCAAAGGGATGGGCGGGGACGCGATACATGCTGCGCCAACAGCATGTTTCACGCAATTGCGGCACCCTTACTCAACCCTGCTTTGCGCACCCGGCGCCAAAGGCGCATAAAACTTCAGCTCAAAGGTCTGACCCAGCTCCTCGATGCTAGAGTCGAGGGCCTCCTGGGGGTGGCAAAAGGGGGGGAACACGGAACAGGGTCGAAAAGGCAGGTGGAGGGAGTGGAGTGGACGGCGCACGGTAGGCATGCCAAGAGGGCGCCTCACGTGCTGAGGCAGGCGCGCAGTGTTCGCCTGCCTGCTCTCCATCCCGCTCCCTCCCATCTGCCCTTCCCTCACCGCGGAGCCGTTTGCCGCAAATGGGTCCAGCTTTGTGCCTGCCAGCAGCGGGTTGGGCGGTGCCTCGCCCTTGCCGCCGCCAGACTTGCCGCCGCCAGGTGCGCTGCCGTTGCTGCCCACCGCTGCCACTGCTGGTGTGTTGTGTTTCGCGCTCCAGTTGGCGGCGTAGCGCGCGCCGATGGCCTCGGCCTGTGGGTTGGGTGGGTTGGGGAGAGGTGACGCGAGGGAGGGAAGCAGTGCTGGGCAGGGGTGCCCACGCCGAAGAGGCGGGAGCAGGCATTCGGCAGGCATCGCCTGCAGCGGCGGCGGCAGCAGCGGCAGCGGCGGCAGCAGCAGCAGCACCGACAGCGACGGCGGCCCACCTGCAACAGGTTCTGCTTGGTGATGGCCAGCGCGGCATTCTGCAGGAGGCAGGCAGAAGGATGGGCAAGGGACAAGGGGCAAGGCAGCAGTTGGAGTGAGAAAGAAGGCAGCAGCTGCAAGGCGCCGCGTGTCCATGAGGCGCCACAACCACCGCAGCACCAGCAGCAACCCTGACTGCGCCGCCCCCTGCCCACCGTCCAGCAACCTGCCAGCCAGGCCCCTGCCCCCCAGCCCACCGTGGCTGGGTCGGGCCACAGGAAGTACCAGGACTCCTCCTTGGGGCCGGGAAGCGAGGCGCGTAGGCCTGGAGGCGGTGGGGGAGGGTCGCGGTGCCATGAGGGAGTTGCACCAGCGTGCACGGCATCGGCAGACACCTGGGGTGCAGCCCGAAAAGTGGCTGCAAAGTAGGGCTTCCCACCGTGCCGCGTTCCACGTCGGCGCTGTTTTTCAACTGGTGCTCTCCAACCAGCGCCTCCCCGCCTCGGCCCTCCGCCAGCCTCTCACCAGCGCTGCCTTGCCCTTGATGCTGTCCGGGTCAAAGCTGGCTGCCATGTGGGAGGGGCGCGTCAGCATGACCTGCAGGGGTCGGAATAGGAAAAGCAGGTGCACGGTTGACGGGGCAGCGTGCGATGCGACTGATGCAGGTATGGACACATGCCCAATGCCGCGCATGCATGCATGGGTCTATGCGCGCGGCTGAGAGGCGCGGCAGTGCTCAGCCTGCAAAGCGCCTGCCCAAACTGACACACCGCTGTCGAGCGGCGCCCCCACCTGTATGCGGCAGGTCACGATGTCGCCCGTCAGCACAACCTCGTCGTCCAGCTGGCAGGCGCAGGGAAAAGGAGCAACGGAGAGAGCGTGAGCAGGGCACATGTATACATATGCGGGGCTTGTGGAGCTGGCAAAAAAATGTGGCAGCGCAGCCCGCCCGCTGGGCCCCTCATTTCGTGGCTCACCTCCTCCGCCTCCACCACGCACTGCGCGGACACCCACACGGTGGGCATGGCTGCACAGGGAGAACCACAGCACAGGGAGAAACGCACGGATGAGGCTGGCCGATGAGCGACCTGGGATGACCAGCACTCTGCAGCAACTAAGCGCAGCAGTTACCACGATACGCTGTCAGACTGCGTTGGGCCCTGTTGTCCCCCGCAACTCCTTTGCGTGCCTCAGGCACTGCATACCCCTGCCCCCTGCTGGACCCGCCAGCATTGTCTCCGCACCACCTTGCACCTGGCCCCGCCTTTAAGCGGCGACGGCACGCTGCGCCTGCTATGCCCTCTGGCCCTCCTGCGGGCAAGCTCCCTGGCGACCTGCCACGTTCACAGCACCCCATGTAACCCTTTGCAATCCCCTTCTCTGCCCTACGCGCACCCGACAGCATGGTCTCAACGTCCTCCACCTCGCTTGCGCTCAGCCCACACTCCTTGAGCACCTTGGCGCGCTCGTCGCCCCCCATCTGCTGCAGCTCTGCAGGGAGGGCACCACAGGGCCAGCGGGGAATGCAGGTAGTGGGTGTTGTGTGTCGACCAGCAGGTGCCATCGCAGCGCTAGCGTCTAGCAGGGAGCGGTACGCCCCCCTGCAGCCTGCCACCCTGCTGGGATGC
>LHPF02000101.1:0-32356 GCA_002245815.2 Micractinium conductrix | reverse complement strand
GCCGCATGAGGACGTTGTGGGTTGGAGTGGTGCATGGGAATGCCCCCCCGTGTGCACTTCCTAAACTTATTTCTGTTCTCGTTTATGTCTCCCCACCATGCGCTTCTCTCCCTTGTCATGCTTCCTTCCTCGCAGTCCGTGAGTTCGGTTGGGCAAGGGTTGTGCTGGCTGTGCATGCACCGGCCGCATGAGGACGTTGTGGGTTTGGAGTGGTGCATGGGAATGCCCCCCCGTGTGCACTTCCTAAACTTAATTTCTGTTCTCGTTTATGTCTCCCCACCACGCGCTTTCTCCCTTGTCATGCTTCCTTCGGCCGTGAGTTCGGTTGGGCAAGGGTTGTGCTGGCTGTGCATGCACCGGCCGCATGAGACGTTGTGGGTTTGGAGTGGTGCATGGGAATGCCCCCCCGTGTGCACTTCCTAAACTTAATTTCTGTTCTCGTTTATGTCTCCCCACCATGCGCTTCTCTCCCTTGTCATGCTTCCTTCCCGCAGGGGGTTGAGTTGGGCAAGGGTTGTGCTGGCTGTGCATGCACCGGCCGCATGAGGACGTTGTGGGTTTGGAGTGGTGCATGGGAATGCCCCCGTGTGCACTTCCTAAACTTATTTCTGTTCTCGTTTATGTCTCCCCACCATGCGCTTCTCTCCCTTGTCATGCTTCCTTCCTCGCAGGTGAGTTCGGTTGGGCAAGGGTTGTGCTGGCTGTGCATGCACCGGCCGCATGAGGACGTTGTGGGTTTGGAGTGGTGCATGGGAATGCCCCCCCGTGTGCACTTCCTAAACTTAATTTCTGTTCTCGTTTATGTCTCCCCACCACGCGCTTCTCTCCCTTGTCATGCTTCCTTCCCGCAGTCCGTGAGTTCGGTTGGGCAAGGGTTGTGCTGGCTGTGCATGCACCGGCCGCATGAGGACGTTGTGGGTTTGGAGTGGTGCATGGGAATGCCCCCCCGTGTGCACTTCCTAAACTTATTTCTGTTCTCGTTTATGTCTCCCCACCATGCGCTTCTCTCCCTTGTCATGCTTCCTTCCTCGCAGTCCGTGAGTTCGGTTGGGCAAGGGTTGTGCTGGCTGTGCATGCACCGGCCGCATGAGGACGTTGTGGGTTTGGAGTGGTGCATGGGAATGCCCCCCCGTGTGCACTTCCTAAACTTAATTTCTGTTCTCGTTTATGTCTCCCCACCACGCGCTTCCCTCCCTTGTCATGCTTCCTTCGCCGCAGGGGTGAGTTCGGTTGGGCAAGGGTTGTGCTGGCTGTGCATGCACCGGCCGCATGAGGACGTTGTGGGTTTGGAGTGGTGCATGGGAATGCCCCCCGTGTGCACTTCCTAAACTTAATTTCTGTTCTCGTTTATGTCTCCCCACCACGCGCTTCCCTCCCTTGTCATGCTTCCTTCCCGCAGTCCGTGAGTTCGGTTGGGCAAGGGTTGTGCTGGCTGTGCATGCACCGGCCGCATGAGGACGTTGTGGTTTGGAGTGGTGCATGGGAATGCCCCCCGTGTGCACTTCCTAAACTTAATTTCTGTTCTCGTTTATGTCTCCCCACCACGCGCTTCCCTCCTTGTCATGCTTCCTTCGCCGCAGGGGGTGAGTTCGGTTGGGCAAGGGTTGTGCTGGCTGTGCATGCACCGGCCGCATGAGGACGTTGTGGGTTGGAGTGGTGCATGGGAATGCCCCCCCGTGTGCACTTCCTAAACTTAATTTCTGTTCTCGTTTATGTCTCCCCACCATGCGCTTCTCTCCCTTGTCATGCTTCCTTCCTCGCAGTCCGTGAGTTCGGTTGGGCAAGGGTTGTGCTGGCTGTGCATGCACCGGCCGCATGAGGACGTTGTGGGTTTGGAGTGGTGCATGGGAATGCCCCCCCTTGTGCACTTCCTAAACTTTCTGTTCTCGTTTATGTCTCCCCACCATGCGCTTCTCTCCCTTGTCATGCTTCCTTCCTCGCAGTCCGTGAGTTCGGTTGGGCAAGGGTTGTGCTGGCTGTGCATGCACCGGCCGCATGAGGACGTTGTGGGTTTGGAGTGGTGCATGGGAATGCCCCCCCGTGTGCACTTCCTAAACGTTCTCGTTTATGTCTCCCCACCAGCGCTCTCCCTTGTCATGCTTCCTTCCTCGCAGGGGTGAGTTGGGCAAGGGTTTGCTGGCTGTGCATGCACCGGCCGCATGAGGACGTTGTGGGTTTGGAGTGGTGCATGGGAATGCCCCCCGTGTGCATTCCTAAACTTAATTTCTGTTCTCGTTTATGTCTCCCCACCACGCGCTTCCCTCCCTTGTCATGCTTCCTTCGCCGCAGGGGGTGAGTTCGGTTGGGCAAGGGTTGTGCTGGCTGTGCATGCACCGGCCGCATGAGGACGTTGTGGGTTTGGAGTGGTGCATGGGAATGCCCCCCGTGTGCACTTCCTAAACTTAATTTCTGTTCTCGTTTATGTCTCCCACCACGCGCTTCCCTCCCTTGTCATGCTTCCTTCCCGCCGTGAGTTCGGTTGGGCAAGGGTTGTGCTGGCTGTGCATGCACCGGCCGCATGAGGACGTTGTGGGTTTGGAGTGGTGCATGGGAATCCCCCGTGTGCACTTCCTAAACTTATTCTGTTCTCGTTTATGTCTCCCCACCATGCGCTTCCCTCCCTTGTCATGCTTCCTTCCTCGCAGTCCGTGAGTTCGGTTGGGCAAGGGTTGTGCTGGCTGTGCATGCACCGGCCGCATGGACGTTGTGGTTTGGAGTGGTGCATGGGAATGCCCCCCGTGTGCACTTCCTAAACTTAATTTCTGTTCTCGTTTATGTCTCCCCACCATGCGCTTCTCTCCCTTGTCATGCTTCCTTCGCCGCAGGGGGTGAGTTCGGTTGGGCAAGGGTTGTGCTGGCTGTGCATGCACCGGCCGCATGAGGACGTTGTGGGTTTGGAGTGGTGCATGGGAATGCCCCCCGTGTGCACTTCCTAAACTTAATTTCTGTCTCGTTTATGTCTCCCACCATGCGCTTTCTCCCTTGTCATGCTTCCTTCCTCAGTCCGTGAGTTCGGTTGGGCAAGGGTTGTGCTGGCTGTGCATGCACCGGCCGCATGAGGACGTTGTGGGTTTGGAGTGGTGCATGGGAATGCCCCCCCGTGTGCACTTCCTAAACTTAATTTCTGTTCTCGTTTATGTCTCCCCACCATGCGCTTCTCTCCCTTGTCATGCTTCCTTCCTCGCAGGGGGTGAGTTCGGTTGGGCAAGGGTTGTGCTGGCTGTGCATGCACCGGCCGCATGAGGACGTTGTGGGTTTGGAGTGGTGCATGGGAATGCCCCCCCGTGTGCACTTCCTAAACTTAATTTCTGTTCTCGTTTATGTCTCCCCACCACGCGCTTCCCTCCCTTGTCATGCTTCCTTCGCCGCAGGGTTCGGTTGGGCAAGGGTTGTGCTGGCTGTGCATGCACCGGCCGCATGAGGACGTTGTGGGTTTGGAGTGGTGCATGGGAATGCCCCCCGTGTGCACTTCCTAAACTTATTTCTGTTCTCGTTTATGTCTCCCCACCATGCGCTTCTCTCCCGCATGAGGACGTGTGTGGGTTTGGAGTGGTGCATGGGAATGCCCCCCCTTGTGCACTTCCTAAACTTAATTTCTGTTCTCGTTTATGCTTCTCCCTTGTCATGCTTCCTTCGCCGCAGGGGGTGAGTTCGGTTGGGCAAGGGTTGTGCTGGCTGTGCATGCACCGGCCGCCTTGGTGCATGGGAATGCCCCCCCGTGTGCACTTCCTAAACTTAATTCTGTTCTCGTTTATGTCTCCCCACCACATGCTTCCTTCCGTGAGTTCGGTTGGGCAAGGGTTGTGCTGGCTGTGCATGCACCGGCCGCATGAGGACGTTGTGGGTTTGGAGTGGTGCATGGGAATGTGTGGTTCTCGTTTATGTCTCCCCACCATGCGCTTCTCTCCCTTGTCATGCTTCCTTCCTCACAGTCCATGGGCAAGGGTTGTGCTGGCTGTGCATGCACCGGCCCCCGTGTGCACTTCCTAACTTAATGAATGTTCCGTGTGCACCCACCACGCGCCCTTCCCTTGTTCTCGTTTATGCTTCTCCTCCCTTGTCATGCTTCCTTCCCGCAGGGGGTGAGTTCGGTTGGGCAAGGGTTGTGCTGGCTGTGCATGCACCGGCCGCATGAGGACGTTGTGGGTTTGGAGTGGTGCATGGGAATGCCCCCCGTGTGCACTTCCTAAACTTAATTTCTGTTCTCGTTTATGTCTCATGCGTTGTCATGTCTCCGTGAGTTCGGTTGGGCAAGGGTTGTGCTGGCTGTGCATGCACCGGCCGCATGAGGACGTTGTGGGTTTGGAGTGGTGCATGGGAATGCCCCCCGTGTGCACTTCCTAAACTTAATTCTGTTCTCGTTTATGTCTCCCCACCACGCGCTTCCTCCCTTGTCATGCTTCCTTCCCGCAGGGGGTGAGTTCGGTTGGGCAAGGGTTGTGCTGGCTGTGCATGCACCGGCCGCATGAGGACGTTGTGGGTTTGGAGTGGTGCATGGGAATGCCCCCCGTGTGCACTTCCTAAACTATTTCTGTTCTCGTTTATGTCTCCCCACCATGCGCTTCCCTCCCTTGTCATGCTTCCTTCCTCACCGTGAGTTCGGTTGGGCAAGGGTTGTGCTGGCTGTGCATGCACCGGCCGCATGAGGACGTTGTGGGTTTGGAGTGGTGCATGGGAATGCCCCCCCGTGTGCACTTCCTAAACTCTGTTCTCGTTTATGTCTCCCACCATGCGCTTCTCTCCCTTGTCATGCTTCCTTCCTCAGTCCGTGAGTTCGGTTGGGCAAGGGTTGTGCTGGCTGTGCATGCACCGGCCGCATGAGGACGTTGTGGGTTCGGAGTGGTGCATGGGAATGCCCCCCCTTGTGCACTTCCTAACTTACATGATCACAGTCCGTGAGTTCGGTTGGGCAAGGGTTGTGCTGGCTGTGCATGCACCGGCCGCATGAGGACCATGGTGCTGGGAATGCCCCTCCCCGTGTGGGCACTTCCTAATGCCCCCCGTGTGCACTTCCTAAACTTATTTCTGTTCTCGTTTATGTCTCCCCACCATGCGCTTCTCTCCCTTGTCATGCTTCCTTCCTCACAGTCCGTGAGTTCGGTTGGGCAAGGGTTGTGCTGGCTGTGCATGCACCGGCCGCATGAGGACGTTGTGGGTTTGGAGTGGTGCATGGGAATGCCCCCCGTGTGCACTTCCTAAACTTAATTTCTGTTCTCGTTTATGTCTCCCCACCATGCGCTTCTCTCCCTTGTCATGCTTCCTTCCTCGCAGTCCGTGAGTTCGGTTGGGCAAGGGTTGTGCTGGCTGTGCATGCACCGGCCGCATGAGGACGTTGTGGGTTGGAGTGGTGCATGGGAATGCACTTCCTAACTTAATTCTGTTCTCGTTTATGTCTCTTCCCTTGTCATGCTTCCTTGTGAGTTCGGTTGGGCAAGGGTTGTGCTGGCTGTGCATGCACCGGCCGCATGAGGACGTTGTGGGTTTGGAGTGGTGCATGGGAATGCCCCCCGTGTGCACTTCCTAAACTTAATTTCTGTTCTCGTTTATGTCTCCCCACCATGCGCTTCTCTCCCTTGTCATGCTTCCTTCCTCGCAGTCCGTGAGTTCGGTTGGGCAAGGGTTGTGCTGGCTGTGCATGCACCGGCCGCATGAGGACGTTGTGGGTTTGGAGTGGTGCATGGGAATGCCCCCCGTGTGCACTTCCTAAACTTAATTTCTGTTCTCGTTTATGTCTCCCCACCACGCGCTTCCCTCCCTTGTCATGCTTCCTTCGCCGCAGGGGTGAGTTCGGTTGGGCAAGGGTTGTGCTGGCTGTGCATGCACCGGCCGCATGAGGACGTTGTGGGTTTGGAGTGGTGCATGGGAATGCCCCCCCGTGTGCACTTCCTAAACTTTTCTGTTCTCGTTTATGTCTCCCCACCATGCGCTTCTCTCCCTTGTCATGCTTCCTTCCTCGCAGTCCGTGAGTTCGGTTGGGCAAGGGTTGTGCTGGCTGTGCATGCACCGGCCGCATGAGGACGTTGTGGGTTTGGAGTGGTGCATGGGAATGCCCCCCCTTGTGCACTTCCTAAACTTATTTCTGTTCTCGTTTATGTCTCCCCACCATGCGCTTCTCTC
The DNA here is from genome assembly GCA_002245815.2 of Micractinium conductrix. Lineage (NCBI taxonomy): Eukaryota > Viridiplantae > Chlorophyta > Trebouxiophyceae > Chlorellales > Chlorellaceae > Micractinium > Micractinium conductrix. The sequence continues at coordinate 26,239 of LHPF02000101.1, read as the reverse complement.
CCTTGTCATGCTTCCTTCCTCACAGTCCGTGAGTTCGGTTGGGCAAGGGTTGTGCTGGCTGTGCATGCACCGGCCGCATGAGGACGTTGTGGGTTTGGAGTGGTGCATGGGAATGCCCCCCCGTGTGCACTTCCTAAACTTAATTTCTGTTCTCGTTTATGTCTCCCCACCACGCGCTTCCTCCCTTGTCATGCTTCCTTCCCGCAGGGGGTGAGTTCGGTTGGGCAAGGGTTGTGCTGGCTGTGCATGCACCGGCCGCATGAGGACGTTGTGGGTTTGGAGTGGTGCATGGGAATGCCCCCCCGTGTGCACTTCCTAAACTTAATTTCTGTTCTCGTTTATGTCTCCCCACCACGCGCTTCCCTCCCTTGTCATGCTTCCTTCGCCGCAGGGGGTGAGTTCGGTTGGGCAAGGGTTGTGCTGGCTGTGCATGCACCGGCCGCATGAGGACGTTGTGGGTTTGGAGTGGTGCATGGGAATGCCCCCCGTGTGCACTTCCTAAACTTAATTTCTGTTCTCGTTTATGTCTCCCCACCACGCGCTTCCTCCCTTGTCATGCTTCCTTCGCCGCAGGGGTGAGTTCGGTTGGGCAAGGGTTGTGCTGGCTGTGCATGCACCGGCCGCATGAGGACGTTGTGGGTTTGGAGTGGTGCATGGGAATGCCCCCCGTGTGCACTTCCTAAACTTAATTTCTGTTCTCGTTTATGTCTCCCCACCACGCTTCCCTCCCTTGTCATGCTTCCTTCCTCGCAGGTGAGTTCGGTTGGGCAAGGGTTGTGCTGGCTGTGCATGCACCGGCCGCATGAGGACGTTGTGGGTTTGGAGTGGTGCATGGGAATGCCCCCGTGTGCACTTCCTAAACTTAATTTCTGTTCTCGTTTATGTCTCCCACCATGCGCTTCTCTCCCTTGTCATGCTTCCTTCCTCGCAGTCCGTGAGTTCGGTTGGGCAAGGGTTGTGCTGGCTGTGCATGCACCGGCCGCATGAGGACGTTGTGGGTTTGGAGTGGTGCATGGGAATGCCCCCCGTGTGCACTTCCTAAACTTATTTCTGTTCTCGTTTATGTCTCCCCACCATGCGCTTCTCTCCCTTGTCATGCTTCCTTCCTCGCAGTCCGTGAGTTCGGTTGGGCAAGGGTTGTGCTGGCTGTGCATGCACCGGCCGCATGAGGACGTTGTGGGTTTGGAGTGGTGCATGGGAATGCCCCCCGTGTGCACTTCCTAAACTTAATTCTGTTCTCGTTTATGTCTCCCCACCATGCGCCCTCCCTTGTCATGCTTCCTTCCCGCAGTGAGTTCGGTTGGGCAAGGGTTGTGCTGGCTGTGCATGCACCGGCCGCATGAGGACGTTGTGGGTTTGGAGTGGTGCATGGGAATGCCCCCCGTGTGCACTTCCTAAACTTAATTCTGTTCTCGTTTATGTCTCCCCACCACGCGCTTCCCTCCCTTGTCATGCTTCCTTCGCCGCAGGGGGTGAGTTCGGTTGGGCAAGGGTTGTGCTGGCTGTGCATGCACCGGCCGCATGAGGACGTTGTGGGTTTGGAGTGGTGCATGGGAATGCCCCCCGTGTGCACTTCCTAAACTTAATTCTGTTCTCGTTTATGTCTCCCCACCATGCGCTTCCTCCCTTGTCATGCTTCCTTCCCGCAGGTGAGTTCGGTTGGGCAAGGGTTGTGCTGGCTGTGCATGCACCGGCCGCATGAGGACGTTGTGGGTTTGGAGTGGTGCATGGGAATGCCCCCCGTGTGCACTTCCTAAACTTAATTTCTGTTCTCGTTTATGTCTCCCCACCACGCGCTTCCTCCCTTGTCATGCTTCCTTCCCGCAGGGGGTGAGTTCGGTTGGGCAAGGGTTGTGCTGGCTGTGCATGCACCGGCCGCATGAGGACGTTGTGGGTTTGGAGTGGTGCATGGGAATGCCCCCCCGTGTGCACTTCCTAAACTTAATTTCTGTTCTCGTTTATGTCTCCCCACCATGCGCTTCCCTCCCTTGTCATGCTTCCTTCCCGCAGTCCGTGAGTTCGGTTGGGCAAGGGTTGTGCTGGCTGTGCATGCACCGGCCGCATGAGGACGTTGTGGGTTTGGAGTGGTGCATGGGAATGCCCCCCCGTGTGCACTTCCTAAACTTAATTTCTGTTCTCGTTTATGTCTCCCCACCACGCGCTTCCTCCCTTGTCATGCTTCCTTCCCGCAGGTGAGTTCGGTTGGGCAAGGGTTGTGCTGGCTGTGCATGCACCGGCCGCCGTTGTGGTTTGGAGTGGTGCATGGGAATGCCCCCCCGTGTGCACTTCCCTCCCGTGCACTTCCCTTGTCATGCCGCAGGTGAGTTCGGTTGGGCAAGGGTTGTGCTGGCTGTGCATGCACCGGCCGCATGAGGACGTGGTGCATGGGAATGCCCCCCGTGTGCACTTCCTAAACCCCATGACGTTGTCATGAGTGGTGCGTGAGTTCGGTTGGGCAAGGGTTGTGCTGGCTGTGCATGCACCGGCCGCATGAGGACGTTGTGGGTTTTGGTTGGGTGTGTGCACTTCCTAAACTTAATGTTCTGTGTCTCGTTGTCATGCTTCCTTCCCCATGAGGCACGCTTCGTTGGGTTTGGAGTGGTGCATGGGAATGCCCCCCGTGTGCACTTCCTAAACTTAATTCTGTTCTCGTTTATGTCTCCCCACCACGCGCTTCCCTCCCTTGTCATGCTTCCTTCGCCGCAGGGGTGAGTTCGGTTGGGCAAGGGTTGTGCTGGCTGTGCATGCACCGGCCGCATGAGGACGTTGTGGGTTTTGTGATGGGAATGTGTGCACTTCCTAAACTTATATGAATGCCCCCCGTGTGCACTTCCTAAACTTAATTTCTGTTCTCGTGTCTTGCTTCTCTCCTCATGCAGTCCGTGAGTTCGGTTGGGCAAGGGTTGTGCTGGCTGTGCATGCACCGGCCGCATGAGGACGTTGTGGGTTTGGAGTGGTGCATGGGAATGCCCCCCGTGTGCACTTCCTCCTCTCCTCATTGTCATGTCCTTGAGTTCGGTTGGGCAAGGGTTGTGCTGGCTGTGTCATGCTTCCTTGCACCGGCCGCATGGGCAACGTTGTGGGTTTGGAGTGGTGCATGGGAATGCCCCCCCGTGTGCACTTCCTAAACTTAATTTCTGTTCTCATGCACCGCGCCATGCATGAGGACGCATTGTGGGTTTGGAGTGGTGCATGGGAATGCTTCCCCCGCGTTCGGTTGGGCAAGGGTTGTGCTGGCTGTGCATGCACCGGCCGCATGAGGACGTTGTGGGTTTGGAGTGGTGCATGGGAATGCCCCCCGTGTGCACTTCCTTATTTCTGTTCTCGTTTATGTCTCCCCACCACGCGCTTCCCTCCCTTGTCATGCTTCCTTCCCGCATCGGGGCGTGAGTTCGGTTGGGCAAGGGTTGTGCTGGCTGTGCATGCACCGGCCGCATGAGGACGTTGTGGGTTTGTGCATGCATGAATGCCGCATGAGGACTGCATCCCCCCCCGTGTGCACTTCCTAAAACTTATTTCTGTTCTCGTTTATGTCTCCCCACCACGCGCTTCCCTCCCTTGTCATGCTTCCTTCGCCGCAGGGGGTGAGTTCGGTTGGGCAAGGGTTGTGCTGGCTGTGCATGCACCGGCCGCATGAGGACGTTGTGGGTTTGGAGTGGTGCATGGGAATGCCCCCCCGTGTGCACTTCCTAACTTAATTTCTGTTCTCGTTTATGTCTCCCCACCACGCGCTTCCCTCCTTGTCATGCTTCCTTCGCGCAGGGGTGAGTTCGGTTGGGCAAGGGTTGTGCTGGCTGTGCATGCACCGGCCGCATGAGGACGTTGTGGGTTTGGAGTGGTGCATGGAATGCCCCCCGTGTGCACTTCCTAAACTTAATTTCTGTTTCGTTTATGTCTCCACCACGCGCTTCCCTCCCTTGTCATGCTTCCTTCCTCAGTCCGTGAGTTCGGTTGGGCAAGGGTTGTGCTGGCTGTGCATGCACCGGCCGCATGAGGACGTTGTGGGTTTGGAGTGGTGCATGGGAATGCCCCCCCGTGTGCACTTCCTAAACTTATTTCTGTTCTCGTTTATGTCTCCCACCATGCGTCTCCCTTGTCATGCTTCCTTCCTCGCAGGGGGTGAGTTCGGTTGGGCAAGGGTTGTGCTGGCTGTGCATGCACCGGCCGCATGAGGACGTTGTGGGTTTGGAGTGGTGCATGGGAATGCCCCCCCGTGTGCACTTCCTAAACTTAATTTCTGTTCTCGTTTATGTCTCCCACCACGCGCTTCCCTCCCTTGTCATGCTTCCTTCGCCGCAGGGGTGAGTTCGGTTGGGCAAGGGTTGTGCTGGCTGTGCATGCACCGGCCGCATGAGGACGTTGTGGGTTTGGAGTGGTGCATGGGAATGCCCCCGTGTGCACTTCCTAAACTTAATTTCTGTTCTCGTTTATGTCTCCCCACCACGCGCTTCCCTCCCTTGTCATGCTTCCTTCGCCGCAGGGGTGAGTTCGGTTGGCAAGGGTTGTGCTGGCTGTGCATGCACCGGCCGCATGAGGACGTTGTGGGTTTGGAGTGGTGCATGGGAATGCCCCCCCGTGTGCACTTCCTAAACTTAATCTCTGTTCTCGTTTATGTCTCCCCACCACGCGCTTCCTCCCTTGTCATGCTTCCTTCCCGCAGGGGGTGAGTTCGGTTGGGCAAGGGTTGTGCTGGCTGTGCATGCACCGGCCGCATGAGGACGTTGTGGGTTGGAGTGGTGCATGGGAATGCCCCCTCGTGTGCACTCGGTTCCTAAACATTAGGATTGGTCTGTTCTCGTTTATGTCTCCCCACCACGCGCTTCCTCCCTTGTCATGCTTCCTTCCCGCAGGGTGAGTTCGGTTGGGCAAGGGTTGTGCTGGCTGTGCATGCACCGGCCGCATGAGGACGTTGTGGGTTTGGAGTGGTGCATGGGAATGCCCCCCGTGTGCACTTCCTAAACACTATTTCTGTTCTCGTTTATGTCTCCCCCATGCGCTTCTCTCCCTTGTCATGCTTCCTTCCTCACAGTCCGTGAGTTCGGTTGGGCAAGGTTGTGCTGGCTGTGCATGCACCGGCCGCATGAGGACGTTGTGGGTTTGGAGTGGTGCATGGGAATGCCCCCCTGTGCACTTCCTAAACGTTCTCGTTTATGTCTCCCCACCATGCGCTTCTCTCCCTTGTCATGCTTCCTTCCTCACAGTCGTGAGTTCGGTTGGGCAAGGGTTGTGCTGGCTGTGCATGCACCGGCCGCATGAGGACGTTGTGGGTTTGGAGTGGTGCATGGGAATGCCCCCCGTGTGCACTTCCTAAACTTAATTTGTTCTCGTTTATGTCTCCCCACCACGCGCTTCTCCCTTGTCATGCTTCCTTCGCCGCAGGGGGTGAGTTCGGTTGGGCAAGGGTTGTGCTGGCTGTGCATGCACCGGCCGCATGAGGACGTTGTGGGTTTGGAGTGGTGCATGGGAATGCCCCCCTGTGCACTTCCTAACTTAATTTCTGTTCTCGTTTATGTCTCCCCACCACGCGCTTCCCTCCCTTGTCATGCTTCCTTCCCGCAGGGGGTGAGTTCGGTTGGGCAAGGGTTGTGCTGGCTGTGCATGCACCGGCCGCATGAGGACGTTGTGGGTTTGGAGTGGTGCATGGGAATGCCCCCCCGTGTGCACTTCCTAAACTTAATTTCTGTTCTCGTTTATGTCTCCCCACCACGCGCTTCCCCTCCCTGTCATGCTTCCTTCCCGCAGGGGGTGAGTTCGGTTGGGCAAGGGTTGTGCTGGCTGTGCATGCACCGGCCGCATGAGGACGTTGTGGGTTTGGAGTGGTGCATGGGAATGCCCCCCGTGTGCACTTCCTACTTAATTTCTGTTCTCGTTTATGTCTCCCCACCACGCGCTTTCCTCCCTTGTCATGCTTCCTTCGCCGCAGGGGTGAGTTCGGTTGGGCAAGGGTTGTGCTGGCTGTGCATGCACCGGCCGCATGAGGACGTTGTGGGTTTGGAGTGGTGCATGGGAATGCCCCCCCCGTGTGCACTTCCTAACTTAATTTCTGTTCTCGTTTATGTCTCCCCACCATGCGCTTCTCTCCCTTGTCATGCTTCCTTCCTCGCAGTCCGTGAGTTCGGTTGGGCAAGGGTTGTGCTGGCTGTGCATGCACCGGCCGCATGAGGACGTTGTGGGTTTGGAGTGGTGCATGGGAATGCCCCCCCGTGTGCACTTCCTAAACCTTTCTGTTCTCGTTTATGTCTCCCCACCATGCGCTTCTCTCCCTTGTCATGCTTCCTTCCTCGCAGGGGGTGAGTTCGGTTGGGCAAGGGTTGTGCTGGCTGTGCATGCACCGGCCGCATGAGGACGTTGTGGGTTGGAGTGGTGCATGGGAATGCCCCCCGTGTGCACTTCCTAAACTTAATTTCTGTTCTCGTTTATGTCTCCCCACCATGCGCTTCCTCCCTTGTCATGCTTCCTTCGCCGCGGGGGTGAGTTCGGTTGGGCAAGGGTTGTGCTGGCTGTGCATGCACCCGCATGAGGACGTTGTGGGTTTGGAGTGGTGCATGGGAATGCCCCCCCTGTGCACTTCCTAAACTTAATTTCTGTTCTCGTTTATGTCTCCCCACCAGCGCTTCCTCCTTGTCATGCTTCCTTCGCCGCGGGGGTGAGTTCGGTTGGGCAAGGGTTGTGCTGGCTGTGCATGCACCGGCCGCATGAGGACGTTGTGGGTTTGGAGTGGTGCATGGGAATGCCCCCCTTGTGCACTTCCTAGACTTATTTCTCTTCTCGTTTATGTCTCCCCACCATGCGCTTCTCTCCCTTGTCATGCTTCCTTCCTCGCAGTCCGTGAGTTCGGTTGGGCAAGGGTTGTGCTGGCTGTGCATGCACCGGCCGCATGAGGACGTTGTGGGTTTGGAGTGGTGCATGGGAATGCCCCCCTTGTGCACTTCCTAACTTATTTCTCTTCTCGTTTATGTCTCCCCACCATGCGCTTCCTCCCTTGTCATGCTTCCTTCTCGCAGTCCGTGAGTTCGGTTGGGCAAGGGTTGTGCTGGCTGTGCATGCACCGGCCGCATGAGACGTTGTGGGTTGGAGTGGTGCATGGGAATGCCCCCCCTTGTGCACTTCCTAAACTTTTCTGTTCTCGTTTATGTCTCCCCACCATGCGCTTCTCTCCCTTGTCATGCTTCCTTCCTCCAGTGGTGAGTTCGGTTGGGCAAGGGTTGTGCTGGCTGTGCATGCACCGGCCGCATGAGGACGTTGTGGGTTTGGAGTGGTGCATGGGAATGCCCCCCCTGTGCACTTCCTAAAACTTTTCTGTTCTCGTTTATGTCTCCCACCATGCGCTTCTCTCCCTTGTCATGCTTCCTTCCTCACAGTCCGTGAGTTCGGTTGGGCAAGGGTTGTGCTGGCTGTGCATGCACCGGCCGCATGAGGACGTTGTGGGTTTGGAGTGGTGCATGGGAATGCCCCCCCGTGTGCACTTCCTAAACTTAATTTCTCTTCTCGTTTATGTCTCCCCACCACGCGCTTTCTCCCTTGTCATGCTTCCTTCGCCGCAGGGGTGAGTTCGGTTGGGCAAGGGTTGTGCTGGCTGTGCATGCACCGGCCGCATGAGGACGTTGTGGGTTTGGAGTGGTGCATGGGAATGCCCCCCCGTGTGCACTTCCTAAACTTAATTTCTGTTCTCGTTTATGTCTCCCACACGCGCTTCCCTCCCTTGTCATGCTTCCTTCGCCGCAGGGGGTGAGTTCGGTTGGGCAAGGGTTGTGCTGGCTGTGCATGCACCGGCCGCATGAGGACGTTGTGGGTTTGGAGTGGTGCATGGGAATGGCCCCCTTGTGCACTTCCTAGACTTTATTTCTTTCTCGTTTATGTCTCCCCACCATGCGCTTCTCTCCCTTGTCATGCTTCCTTCTCGCAGGGGTGAGTTCGGTTGGGCAAGGGTTGTGCTGGCTGTGCATGCACCGGCCGCATGAGGACGTTGTGGGTTGGAGTGGTGCATGGGAATGCCCCCCCTTGTGCACTTCCTAAACTTAATTTCTTCTCGTTTATGTCTCCCCACCACGCGCTTCTCTCCCTTGTCATGCTTCCTTCCCGCAGGGTGAGTTCGGTTGGGCAAGGGTTGTGCTGGCTGTGCATGCACCGGCCGCATGAGGACGTTGTGGGTTTGGAGTGGTGCATGGGAATGCCCCCCGTGTGCACTTCCTAAACTTTATTTCTGTTCTCGTTTATGTCTCCCCACCATGCGCTTCCCTCCCTTGTCATGCTTCCTTCGCCGCATGAGTTCGGTTGGGCAAGGGTTGCTGGCTGTGCATGCACCGGCCGCATGAGGACGTTGTGGGTTTGGAGTGGTGCATGGGAATGCCCCCCTTGTGCACTTCCTAACTTATTTCTCTTCTCGTTTATGTCTCCCCACCATGCGCTTCTCTCCCTTGTCATGCTTCCTCCTCGCAGTCCGTGAGTTCGGTTGGGCAAGGGTTGTGCTGGCTGTGCATGCACCGGCCGCATGAGGACGTTGTGGGTTTGGAGTGGTGCATGGGAATGCCCCCCTTGTGCACTTCCTAAACACTTTTCTTTCTCGTTTATGTCTCCCCACCATGCGCTTCTCTCCCTTGTCATGCTTCCTTCCTCGCAGTCCGTGAGTTCGGTTGGGCAAGGGTTGTGCTGGCTGTGCATGCACCGGCCGCATGAGGACGTTGTGGGTTTGGAGTGGTGCATGGGAATGCCCCCCGTGTGCACTTCCTAAACTTAATTTCTGTTCTCGTTTATGTCTCCCCACCACGCGCTTCCCTCCCTTGTCATGCTTCCTTCGCCGCAGGGGGTGAGTTCGGTTGGGCAAGGGTTGTGCTGGCTGTGCATGCACCGGCCGCATGAGGACGTTGTGGGTTTGGAGTGGTGCATGGGAATGGCCCCCCGTGTGCACTTCCTAGACTTATTTCTCTTCTCGTTTATGTCTCCCCACCATGCGCTTCTCTCCCTTGTCATGCTTCCTTCCTCGCAGTCCGTGAGTTCGGTTGGGCAAGGGTTGTGCTGGCTGTGCATGCACCGGCCGCATGAGGACGTTGTGGGTTTGGAGTGGTGCATGGGAATGCCCCCCTTGTGCACTTCCTAGACTTATTTCTCTTCTCGTTTATGTCTCCCCACCATGCGCTTCTCTCCCTTGTCATGCTTCCTCCTCGCAGTCCGTGAGTTCGGTTGGGCAAGGGTTGTGCTGGCTGTGCATGCACCGGCCGCATGAGGACGTTGTGGGTTTGGAGTGGTGCATGGGAATGCCCCCCCTTGTGCACTTCCTAACTTTTTCTGTTCTCGTTTATGTCTCCCCACCATGCGCTTCTCTCCCTTGTCATGCTTCCTTCCTCGCAGTCCGTGAGTTCGGTTGGGCAAGGGTTGTGCTGGCTGTGCATGCACCGGCCGCATGAGGACGTTGTGGGTTTGGAGTGGTGCATGGGAATGCCCCCCCTTGTGCACTTCCTAAACTTATTTCTCTTCTCGTTTATGTCTCCCCACCATGCGCTTCCCTCCTTGTCATGCTTCCTTCGCCGCAGGGGGTGAGTTCGGTTGGGCAAGGGTTGTGCTGGCTGTGCATGCACCGGCCGCATGAGGACGTTGTGGGTTTGGAGTGGTGCATGGGAATGCCCCCCGTGTGCACTTCCTAGACTTTATTTCTCTTCTCGTTTATGTCTCCCCCACATGCGCTTCTCTCCCTTGTCATGCTTCCTTCCTCGCAGTCCGTGAGTTCGGTTGGGCAAGGGTTGTGCTGGCTGTGCATGCACCGGCCGCATGAGGACGTTGTGGGTTTGGAGTGGTGCATGGGAATGCCCCCCTTGTGCACTTCCTAACTTTTCTCTTCTCGTTTATGTCTCCCCACCATGCGCTTCTCTCCCTTGTCATGCTTCCTTCCTCGCAGTGTGAGTTCGGTTGGGCAAGGGTTGTGCTGGCTGTGCATGCACCGGCCGCATGAGGACGTTGTGGGTTGGAGTGGTGCATGGGAATGCCCCCCCGTGTGCACTTCCTAAACTTAATTTCTGTTCTCGTTTATGTCTCCCCACCACGCGCTTCCCTCCCTTGTCATGCTTCCTTCGCCGCAGGGGTGAGTTCGGTTGGGCAAGGGTTGTGCTGGCTGTGCATGCACCGGCCGCATGAGGACGTTGTGGGTTTGGAGTGGTGCATGGGAATGCCCCCCCGTGTGCACTTCCTAAACTTATTTCTCTTCTCGTTTATGTCTCCCCACCACGCGCTTTCCCTTGTCATGCTTCCTTCGCCGCAGGGGTGAGTTCGGTTGGGCAAGGGTTGTGCTGGCTGTGCATGCACCGGCCGCATGAGGACGTTGTGGGTTTGGAGTGGTGCATGGGAATGCCCCCCCTTGTGCACTTCCTAAACTTAATTTCTGTTCTCGTTTATGTCTCCCACCACGCGCTTCCCTCCCTTGTCATGCTTCCTTCGCCGCAGGGGTGAGTTCGGTTGGGCAAGGGTTGTGCTGGCTGTGCATGCACCGGCCGCATGAGGACGTTGTGGGTTTGGAGTGGTGCATGGGAATGGCCCCCCTTGTGCACTTCCTAGACTTATTTCTCTTCTCGTTTATGTCTCCCCCCATGCGCTTCTCTCCCTTGTCATGCTTCCTTCTCGCAGGGGTGAGTTCGGTTGGGCAAGGGTTGTGCTGGCTGTGCATGCACCGGCCGCATGAGGACGTTGTGGGTTGGAGTGGTGCATGGGAATGCCCCCCTGCACTTCCTAAACTTATTTCTCTTCTCGTTTATGTCTCCCCACCATGCGCTTCTCTCCCTTGTCATGCTTCCTTCCCGCAGTCCGTGAGTTCGGTTGGGCAAGGGTTGTGCTGGCTGTGCATGCACCGGCCGCATGAGGACGTTGTGGGTTTGGAGTGGTGCATGGGAATGCCCCCCCTTGTGCACTTCCTAAACTCTATTTCTGTTCTCGTTTATGTCTCCCCACCATGCGCTTCCCTCCCTTGTCATGCTTCCTTCCCGCAGGGGGTGAGTTCGGTTGGGCAAGGGTTGTGCTGGCTGTGCATGCACCGGCCGCATGAGGACGTTGTGGGTTTGGAGTGGTGCATGGGAATGCCCCCCTTGTGCACTTCCTAGACTTTATTTCTCTTCTCGTTTATGTCTCCCCACCATGCGCTTCTCTCCCTTGTCATGCTTCCTTCCTCGCAGTCCGTGAGTTCGGTTGGGCAAGGGTTGTGCTGGCTGTGCATGCACCGGCCGCATGAGGACGTTGTGGGTTGGAGTGGTGCATGGGAATGCCCCCCCGTGTGCACTTCCTAAACTTAATTTCTGTTCTCGTTTATGTCTCCCACCACGCGCTTCCCTCCCTTGTCATGCTTCCTTCGCCGCAGGGGTGAGTTCGGTTGGGCAAGGGTTGTGCTGGCTGTGCATGCACCGGCCGCATGAGGACGTTGTGGGTTTGGAGTGGTGCATGGGAATGCCCCCCTGTGCACTTCCTAGACTTTATTCTCTTCTCGTTTATGTCTCCCCACCATGCGCTTCTCTCCCTTGTCATGCTTCCTTCCTCGCAGTCCGTGAGTTCGGTTGGGCAAGGGTTGTGCTGGCTGTGCATGCACCGGCCGCATGAGGACGTTGTGGGTTTGGAGTGGTGCATGGGAATGCCCCCCCTTGTGCACTTCCTAACTTACTTCTCTTCTCGTTTATGTCTCCCCACCATGCGCTTCTCTCCCTTGTCATGCTTCCTTCCTCGCAGTCCGTGAGTTCGGTTGGGCAAGGGTTGTGCTGGCTGTGCATGCACCGGCCGCATGAGGACGTTGTGGGTTTGGAGTGGTGCATGGGAATGCCCCCCCGTGTGCACTTCCTAAACTTAATTTCTGTTCTCGTTTATGTCTCCCCACCACGCGCTTCCCTCCCTTGTCATGCTTCCTTCGCCGCAGGGGTGAGTTCGGTTGGGCAAGGGTTGTGCTGGCTGTGCATGCACCGGCCGCATGAGGACGTTGTGGGTTTGGAGTGGTGCATGGGAATGCCCCCCTTGTGCACTTCCTAAACTTATTTCTTTCTCGTTTATGTCTCCCCACCATGCGCTTTCTCCCTTGTCATGCTTCCTTCGCCGCAGTGAGTTCGGTTGGGCAAGGGTTGTGCTGGCTGTGCATGCACCGGCCGCATGAGGACGTTGTGGGTTTGGAGTGGTGCATGGGAATGCCCCCCCTTGTGCACTTCCTAAACTTTTCTCTTCTCGTTTATGTCTCCCCACCATGCGCTTCCCTCCCTTGTCATGCTTCCTTCGCCGCAGGGGGTGAGTTCGGTTGGGCAAGGGTTGTGCTGGCTGTGCATGCACCGGCCGCATGAGGACGTTGTGGGTTTGGAGTGGTGCATGGGAATGCCCCCCTTGTGCGCTTCCTAGACTTTATTTCTCTTCTCGTTTATGTCTCCCCACCATGCGCTTCTCTCCCTTGTCATGCTTCCTTCTCGCAGTCCGTGAGTTCGGTTGGGCAAGGGTTGTGCTGGCTGTGCATGCACCGGCCGCATGAGGACGTTGTGGGTTTGGAGTGGTGCATGGGAATGCCCCCCCGTGTGCACTTCCTAAACTTATTTCTCTTCTCGTTTATGTCTCCCCACCACGCGCTTCCCTCCCTTGTCATGCTTCCTTCGCCGCGTGAGTTCGGTTGGGCAAGGGTTGTGCTGGCTGTGCATGCACCGGCCGCATGAGGACGGTGTGGGTTTGGAGTGGTGCATGGGAATGCCCCCCTTGTGCACTTCCTAAACTTTATTTCTTCTCGTTTATGTCTCCCCACCACGCGCTTCCCTCCCTTGTCATGCTTCCTTCGCCGCAGGGGGTGAGTTCGGTTGGGCAAGGGTTGTGCTGGCTGTGCATGCACCGGCCGCATGAGGACGTTGTGGGTTGGAGTGGTGCATGGGAATGCCCCCCTTGTGCTTCCTAGACTTTATTTCTCTTCTCGTTTATGTCTCCCCACCATGCGCTTCTCTCCCTTGTCATGCTTCCTTCCTCGCAGTCCGTGAGTTCGGTTGGGCAAGGGTTGTGCTGGCTGTGCATGCACCGGCCGCATGAGGACGTTGTGGTTTGGAGTGGTGCATGGGAATGCCCCCCTTGTGCACTTCCTAGACTTTTCTCTTCTCGTTTATGTCTCCCCACCATGCGCTTCTCTCCCTTGTCATGCTTCCTTCCTCGCAGTCCGTGAGTTCGGTTGGGCAAGGGTTGTGCTGGCTGTGCATGCACCGGCCGCATGAGGACGTTGTGGGTTTGGAGTGGTGCATGGGAATGCCCCCTGTGCACTTCCTAGACTTATTTCTCTTCTCGTTTATGTCTCCCCACCATGCGCTTCTCTCCCTTGTCATGCTTCCTTCCTCGCAGTCCGTGAGTTCGGTTGGGCAAGGGTTGTGCTGGCTGTGCATGCACCGGCCGCATGAGGACGTTGTGGGTTTGGAGTGGTGCATGGGAATGCCCCCCTTGTGCACTTCCTAAACTTTTTTCTGTTCTCGTTTATGTCTCCCCACCATGCGCTTCTCTCCCTTGTCATGCTTCCTTCCTCGCAGTCCGTGAGTTCGGTTGGGCAAGGGTTGTGCTGGCTGTGCATGCACCGGCCGCATGAGGACGTTGTGGGTTTGGAGTGGTGCATGGGAATGCCCCCCTGTGCACTTCCTAAACTTATTTCTCTTCTCGTTTATGTCTCCCCACCACGCGCTTCCCTCCCTTGTCATGCTTCCTTCGCCGCAGGGGTGAGTTCGGTTGGGCAAGGGTTGTGCTGGCTGTGCATGCACCGGCCGCATGAGGACGTTGTGGGTTTGGAGTGGTGCATGGGAATGCCCCCCTGTGCACTTCCTAGACTTTATTTCTCTTCTCGTTTATGTCTCCCCACCATGCGCTTCTCTCCCTTGTCATGCTTCCTTCCTCGCAGTCCGTGAGTTCGGTTGGGCAAGGGTTGTGCTGGCTGTGCATGCACCGGCCGCATGAGGACGTTGTGGGTTTGGAGTGGTGCATGGGAATGCCCCCCTGTGCACTTCCTAACTTATTTCTCTTCTCGTTTATGTCTCCCCACCATGCGCTTCTCCCTTGTCATGCTTCCTTCCTCGCAGTCCGTGAGTTCGGTTGGGCAAGGGTTGTGCTGGCTGTGCATGCACCGGCCGCATGAGGACGTTGTGGGTTTGGAGTGGTGCATGGGAATGCCCCCCTTGTGCACTTCCTAGACTTATTTCTCTTCTCGTTTATGTCTCCCCACCATGCGCTTCTCTCCCTTGTCATGCTTCTTCCTTCGCAGTGAGTTCGGTTGGGCAAGGGTTGTGCTGGCTGTGCATGCACCGGCCGCATGAGGACGTTGTGGGTTTGGAGTGGTGCATGGGAATGCCCCCCTTGTGCACTTCCTAAACTTATTTCTCTTCTCGTTTATGTCTCCCCACCATGCGCTTCTCTCCCTTGTCATGCTTCCTTCCTCGCAGTGTGAGTTCGGTTGGGCAAGGGTTGTGCTGGCTGTGCATGCACCGGCCGCATGAGGACGTTGTGGGTTTGGAGTGGTGCATGGGAATGCCCCCCCGTGCACTTCCTAAACTTATTTCTGTTCTCGTTTATGTCTCCCCACCACGCGCTTCCCTCCCTTGTCATGCTTCCTTCGCCGCAGGGGGTGAGTTCGGTTGGGCAAGGGTTGTGCTGGCTGTGCATGCACCGGCCGCATGAGGACGTTGTGGGTTTGGAGTGGTGCATGGGAATGCCCCCCTGTGCACTTCCTAGACTTTATTTCTCTTCTCGTTTATGTCTCCCCACCATGCGCTTCTCTCCCTTGTCATGCTTCCTTCCTCGCAGTCCGTGAGTTCGGTTGGGCAAGGGTTGTGCTGGCTGTGCATGCACCGGCCGCATGAGGACGTTGTGGGTTTGGAGTGGTGCATGGGAATGCCCCCCCTTGTGCACTTCCTAGACTTATTTCTCTTCTCGTTTATGTCTCCCCACCACGCGCTTTCCTCCCTTGTCATGCTTCCTTCCCGCAGGGTGAGTTCGGTTGGGCAAGGGTTGTGCTGGCTGTGCATGCACCGGCCGCATGAGGACGTTGTGGGTTTGGAGTGGTGCATGGGAATGCCCCCCCTGTGCACTTCCTAAACTTAATTTCTCTTCTCGTTTATGTCTCCCCACCACGCGCTTCCCTCCCTTGTCATGCTTCCTTCGCCGCAGGGGTGAGTTCGGTTGGGCAAGGGTTGTGCTGGCTGTGCATGCACCGGCCGCATGAGGACGTTGTGGGTTGGAGTGGTGCATGGGAATGGCCCCCCTGTGCACTTCCTAGACTTATTTCTCTTCTCGTTTATGTCTCCCCACCATGCGCTTCTCTCCCTTGTCATGCTTCCTTCCTCGCAGTCGTGAGTTCGGTTGGGCAAGGGTTGTGCTGGCTGTGCATGCACCGGCCGCATGAGGACGTTGTGGGTTTGGAGTGGTGCATGGGAATGCCCCCCCTTGTGCACTTCCTAACTTTATTCTCTTCTCGTTTATGTCTCCCCACCATGCGCTTCCTCCCTTGTCATGCTTCCTTCCCGCAGTGTGAGTTCGGTTGGGCAAGGGTTGTGCTGGCTGTGCATGCACCGGCCGCATGAGGACGTTGTGGGTTTGGAGTGGTGCATGGGAATGCCCCCCTTGTGCACTTCCTAGACTTTATTTCTCTTCTCGTTTATGTCTCCCCACCATGCGCTTCTCTCCCTTGTCATGCTTCCTTCCTCGCAGTCCGTGAGTTCGGTTGGGCAAGGGTTGTGCTGGCTGTGCATGCACCGGCCGCATGAGGACGTTGTGGGTTTGGAGTGGAGCATGGGAATGCCCCCCCTTGTGCACTTCCTAGACTTATTTCTCTTCTCGTTTATGTCTCCCCACCATGCGCTTCTCTCCCTTGTCATGCTTCCTTCGCCGCAGGGGGTGAGTTCGGTTGGGCAAGGGTTGTGCTGGCTGTGCATGCACCGGCCGCATGAGGACGTTGTGGGTTTGGAGTGGTGCATGGGAATGCCCCCCCTTGTGCACTTCCTAAAACTTATTTCTCTTCTCGTTTATGTCTCCCCACCATGCGCTTCTCTCTCTTGTCATGCTTCCTCCTCACAGTCCGTGAGTTCGGTTGGGCAAGGGTTGTGCTGGCTGTGCATGCACCGGCCGCATGAGGACGTTGTGGTTTGGAGTAGCATGGGAATGCCCCCCCTTGTGCACTTCCTAGACTTTTATTTCTCTTCTCGTTTTATGTCTCCCCACCATGCGCTTCCCTCCTTGTCATGCTTCCTTCCTCGCAGTGTGAGTTCGGTTGGGCAAGGGTTGTGCTGGCTGTGCATGCACCGGCCGCATGAGGACGTTGTGGGTTTGGAGTGGTGCATGGGAATGCCCCCCCTTGTGCACTTCCTAACTTTATTTCTCTTCTCGTTTATGTCTCCCCACCATGCGCTTCTCTCCCTTGTCATGCTTCCTTCCCACAGTGTGAGTTCGGTTGGGCAAGGGTTGTGCTGGCTGTGCATGCACGGCCGCATGAGGACGTTGTGGGTTTGGAGTGGTGCATGGGAATGCCCCCCTTGTGCACTTCCTAGACTTTATTTCTCTTCTCGTTTATGTCTCCCCACCATGCGCTTCCCTCCCTTGTCATGCTTCCTTCCCGCAGGTGAGTTCGGTTGGGCAAGGGTTGTGCTGGCTGTGCATGCACCGGCCGCATGAGGACGTTGTGGGTTTGGAGTGGTGCATGGGAATGCCCCCCTTGTGCACTTCCTAGACTTTATTTCTCTTCTCGTTTATG
This sequence comes from Micractinium conductrix, assembly GCA_002245815.2. Taxonomy (NCBI): domain Eukaryota; kingdom Viridiplantae; phylum Chlorophyta; class Trebouxiophyceae; order Chlorellales; family Chlorellaceae; genus Micractinium; species Micractinium conductrix. The sequence continues at coordinate 9,534 of LHPF02000101.1, read as the reverse complement.
TCCCCACCATGCGCTTCTCTCCCTTGTCATGCTTCCTTCCTCGCAGCCGTGAGTTCGGTTGGGCAAGGGTTGTGCTGGCTGTGCATGCACCGGCCGCATGAGGACGTTGTGGGTTTGGAGTGGTGCATGGGAATGCCGCCCCTTGTGCACTTCCTAAACTTTATTTCTCTTCTCGTTTATGTCTCCCCACCATGCGCTTCTCTCCCTTGTCATGCTTCCTTCCCGCAGTCCGTGAGTTCGGTTGGGCAAGGGTTGTGCTGGCTGTGCATGCACCGGCCGCATGAGGACGTTGTGGGTTTGGAGTGGTGCATGGGAATGCCCCCCTTGTGCACTTCCTAGACTTTATTTCTCTTCTCGTTTATGTCTCCCCACCATGCGCTTCTCTCCCTTGTCATGCTTCCTTCGCCGCAGGTGGTGAGTTCGGTTGGGCAAGGGTTGTGCTGGCTGTGCATGCACCGGCCGCATGAGGACGTTGTGGGTTTGGAGTGGTGCATGGGAATGCCCCCCTTGTGCACTTCCTAAACTTTATTTCTCTTCTCGTTTATGTCTCCCCACCATGCGCTTCTCTCCCTTGTCATGCTTCCTTCCCGCAGTCCGTGAGTTCGGTTGGGCAAGGGTTGTGCTGGCTGTGCATGCACCGGCCGCATGAGGACGTTGTGGGTTGGAGTGGTGCATGGGAATGCCCCCCTTGTGCACTTCCTAACTTTATTTCTCTTCTCGTTTATGTCTCCCCACCATGCGCTTCTCTCCCTTGTCATGCTTCCTTCCTCGCAGTGTGAGTTCGGTTGGGCAAGGGTTGTGCTGGCTGTGCATGCACCGGCCGCATGAGGACGTTGTGGGTTTGGAGTGGTGCATGGGAATGCCCCCCCTTGTGCACTTCCTAACTTTATTTCTCTTCTCGTTTATGTCTCCCCACCATGCGCTTCTCTCCCTTGTCATGCTTCCTTCCTCACAGTCCGTGAGTTCGGTTGGGCAAGGGTTGTGCTGGCTGTGCTGTGCACCGGCCGCATGAGGACGTTGTGGGTTTGGAGTGGTGCATGGGAATGCCCCCCCTTGTGCACTTCCTAGACTTTATTTCTCTTCTCGTTTATGTCTCCCCACCATGCGCTTCTCTCCCTTGTCATGCTTCCTTCCCACAGTGAGTTCGGTTGGGCAAGGGTTGTGCTGGCTGTGCATGCACCGGCCGCATGAGGACGTTGTGGGTTTGGAGTGGTGCATGGGAATGCCCCCCTTGTGCACTTCCTAAACTTTTTTCTCTTCTCGTTTATGTCTCCCCACCATGCGCTTCTCTCCCTTGTCATGCTTCCTTCCCGCAGTGAGTTCGGTTGGGCAAGGGTTGTGCTGGCGCATGCACCGGCCGCATGAGGACGTTGTGGTTTGGAGTGGTGCATGGGAATGCCCCCCTTGTGCACTTCCTAGACTTTATTTCTCTTCTCGTTTATGTCTCCCCACCATGCGCTTCTCTCCCTTGTCATGCTTCCTTCCTCACAGTCCGTGAGTTCGGTTGGGCAAGGGTTGTGCTGGCTGTGCATGCACCGGCCGCATGAGGACGTTGTGGGTTGGAGTGGTGCATGGGAATGCCCCCCCTTGTGCACTTCCTAAACTTTATTTCTCTTCTCGTTTATGTCTCCCCACCATGCGCTTCCTCCCTTGTCATGCTTCCTTCCCGCAGTGTGAGTTCGGTTGGGCAAGGGTTGTGCTGGCTGTGCATGCACCGGCCGCATGAGGACGTTGTGGGTTTGGAGTGGTGCATGGGAATGCCCCCCCTTGTGCACTTCCTAAACTTTTTTCTCTCTCGTTATGTCTCCCCACCATGCGCTTCCCTCCCTTGTCATGCTTCCTTCCCGCAGTGAGTTCGGTTGGGCAAGGGTTGTGCTGGCTGTGCATGCACGGCCGCATGAGGACGTTGTGGGTTTGGAGTGGTGCATGGGAATGCCCCCCTTGTGCACTTCCTAGACTTTATTTCTCTTCGTTTATGTCTCCCCACCATGCGCTTCTCTCCCTTGTCATGCTTCCTTCCCACAGTGTGAGTTCGGTTGGGCAAGGGTTGTGCTGGCTGTGCACCGGCCGCATGAGGACGTTGTGGGTTTGGAGTGGTGCATGGGAATGCCCCCCTTGTGCACTTCCTAGACTTTATTTCTCTTCTCGTTTATGTCTCCCCACCATGCGCTTCTCTCCCTTGTCATGCTTCCTTCCCGCAGTCCGTGAGTTCGGTTGGGCAAGGGTTGTGCTGGCTGTGCATGCACCGGCCGCATGAGGACGTTGTGGGTTTGGAGTGGTGCATGGGAATGCCCCCCTTGTGCACTTCCTAACTTTTTTCTCTTCTCGTTTATGTCTCCCCCCATGCGCTTCCCTCCTTGTCATGCTTCCTTCCTCGCAGTCCGTGAGTTCGGTTGGGCAAGGGTTGTGCTGGCTGTGCATGCACCGGCCGCATGAGGACGTTGTGGGTTTGGAGTGGTGCATGGGAATGCCCCCCTTGTGCACTTCCTAAACTTTTTCTCTTCTCGTTTATGTCTCCCCACCATGCGCTTCCCTCCCTTGTCATGCTTCCTTCGCCGCAGTGGTGAGTTCGGTTGGGCAAGGGTTGTGCTGGCTGTGCATGCACCGGCCGCATGAGGACGTTGTGGGTTTGGAGTGGTGCATGGGAATGCCCCCCTTGTGCACTTCCTAGACTTTATTTCTCTTCTCGTTTATGTCTCCCCACCATGCGCTTCCCTCCCTTGTCATGCTTCCTTCGCCGCAGTGTGAGTTCGGTTGGGCAAGGGTTGTGCTGGCTGTGCATGCACGGCCGCATGAGGACGTTGTGGGTTTGGAGTGGTGCATGGGAATGCCCCCCTTGTGCACTTCCTAGACTTTATTCTCTTCTCGTTTATGTCTCCCCACCATGCGCTTCTCTCCCTTGTCATGCTTCCTTCCTCGCAGTGTGAGTTCGGTTGGGCAAGGGTTGTGCTGGCTGTGCATGCACCGGCCGCATGAGGACGTTGTGGGTTTGGAGTGGTGCATGGGAATGCCCCCCTTGTGCACTTCCTAAACTTTATTTCTCTTCTCGTTTATGTCTCCCCACCATGCGCTTCTCTCCCTTGTCATGCTTCCTCCGCACAGTGTGAGTTCGGTTGGGCAAGGGTTGTGCTGGCTGTGCATGCACCGGCCGCATGAGGACGTTGTGGGTTTGGAGTGGTGCATGGGAATGCCCCCCCTTGTGCACTTCCTAGACTTTATTTCTCTTCTCGTTTATGTCTCCCCACCATGCGCTTCCCTCCTTGTCATGCTTCCTTCCTCACAGTCCGTGAGTTCGGTTGGGCAAGGGTTGTGCTGGCTGTGCATGCACCGGCCGCATGAGGACGTTGTGGGTTTGGAGTGGTGCATGGGAATGCCCCCCTTGTGCACTTCCTAACTTTATTTCTCTTCTCGTTTATGTCTCCCCACCATGCGCTTCCCTCCCTTGTCATGCTTCCTTCGCCGCAGGTGGTGAGTTCGGTTGGGCAAGGGTTGTGCTGGCTGTGCATGCACGGCCGCATGAGGACGTTGTGGGTTTGGAGTGGTGCATGGGAATGCCCCCCTTGTGCACTTCCTAGACTTTATTTCTCTTCTCGTTTATGTCTCCCCACCATGCGCTTCTCTCCCTTGTCATGCTTCCTTCCTCACAGTCCGTGAGTTCGGTTGGGCAAGGGTTGTGCTGGCTGTGCATGCACCGGCCGCATGAGGACGTTGTGGGTTTGGAGTGGTGCATGGGAATGCCCCCCCTTGTGCACTTCCTAAACTTTATTTCTTCTCGTTTATGTCTCCCACCATGCGCTTCTCTCCCTTGTCATGCTTCCTTCCTCACAGTCCGTGAGTTCGGTTGGGCAAGGGTTGTGCTGGCTGTGCATGCACCGGCCGCATGAGGACGTTGTGGGTTTGGAGTGGTGCATGGGAATGCCCCCCTTGTGCACTTCCTAGACTTTATTTCTCTTCTCGTTTATGTCTCCCCACCACGCGCTTCCCTCCTTGTCATGCTTCCTTCCCGCAGTCCGTGAGTTCGGTTGGGCAAGGTTGTGCTGGCTGTGCATGCACCGGCCGCATGAGGACGTTGTGGGTTTGGAGTGGTGCATGGGAATGCCCCCCTTGTGCACTTCCTAGACTTTATTTCTCTTCTCGTTTATGTCTCCCCACCATGCGCTTCTCTCCCTTGTCATGCTTCCTTCCTCACAGTCCGTGAGTTCGGTTGGGCAAGGGTTGTGCTGGCTGTGCATGCACCGGCCGCATGAGGACGTTGTGGGTTTGGAGTGGTGCATGGGAATGCCCCCCCTTGTGCACTTCCTAGACTTTATTTCTCTTCTCGTTTATGTCTCCCCACCATGCGCTTCTCTCCCTTGTCATGCTTCCTTCCTCACAGTGAGTTCGGTTGGGCAAGGGTTGTGCTGGCTGTGCATGCACGGCCGCATGAGGACGTTGTGGGTTTGGAGTGGTGCATGGGAATGCCCCCCTTGTGCACTTCCTAACTTTATTTCTCTTCTCGTTTATGTCTCCCCACCATGCGCTTCCCTCCCTTGTCATGCTTCCTTCAGTGAGTTCGGTTGGGCAAGGGTTGTGCTGGCTGTGCATGCACCGGCCGCATGAGGACGTTGTGGGTTTGGAGTGGTGCATGGGAATGCCCCCCTTGTGCACTTCCTAGACTTTATTTCTCTTCTCGTTTATGTCTCCCCACCATGCGCTTCTCTCCCTTGTCATGCTTCCTTCGCCGCAGGGGTGAGTTCGGTTGGGCAAGGGTTGTGCTGGCTGTGCATGCACGGCCGCATGAGGACGTTGTGGGTTTGGAGTGGTGCATGGGAATGCCCCCCTTGTGCACTTCCTAGACTTTATTTCTCTTCTCGTTTATGTCTCCCCACCATGCGCTTCTCTCCCTTGTCATGCTTCCTTCCCACAGTGGTGAGTTCGGTTGGGCAAGGGTTGTGCTGGCTGTGCATGCACGGCCGCATGAGGACGTTGTGGGTTTGGAGTGGTGCATGGGAATGCCCCCCTTGTGCACTTCCTAGACTTTATTTCTCTTCTCGTTTATGTCTCCCCACCATGCGCTTCTCTCCTTGTCATGCTTCCTTCCTCACAGTCCGTGAGTTCGGTTGGGCAAGGGTTGTGCTGGCTGTGCATGCACCGGCCGCATGAGGACGTTGTGGGTTTGGAGTGGTGCATGGGAATGCCCCCCTTGTGCACTTCCTAAACTATTTCTCTTCTCGTTTATGTCTCCCCACCATGCGCTTCTCTCCCTTGTCATGCTTCCTTCCCGCAGGGGTGAGTTCGGTTGGGCAAGGGTTGTGCTGGCTGTGCATGCACCGGCCGCATGAGGACGTTGTGGGTTTGGAGTGGTGCATGGGAATGCCCCCCTTGTGCACTTCCTAGACTTTATTTCTCTTCTCGTTTATGTCTCCCCACCATGCGCTTCTCTCCCTTGTCATGCTTCCTTCCGCATGAGTTCGGTTGGGCAAGGGTTGTGCTGGCTGTGCATGCACGGCCGCATGAGGACGTTGTGGGTTTGGAGTGGTGCATGGGAATGCCCCCCTTGTGCACTTCCTAAACTTATTTCTCTTCTCGTTTATGTCTCCCCACCATGCGCTTCTCTCCCTTGTCATGCTTCCTTCGCCGCAGGTGGTGAGTTCGGTTGGGCAAGGGTTGTGCTGGCTGTGCATGCACCGGCCGCATGAGGACGTTGTGGGTTTGGAGTGGTTCATGGGAATGCCCCCCCTTGTGCACTTCCTAGACTTTATTTCTCTTCTCGTTTATGTCTCCCCACCATGCGCTTCTCTCCCTTGTCATGCTTCCTTCCCGCAGCGTGAGTTCGGTTGGGCAAGGGTTGTGCTGGCTGTGCATGCACCGGCCGCATGAGGACGTTGTGGGTTTGGAGTGGTGCATGGGAATGCCCCCCCTTGTGCACTTCCTAACTTTATTTCTCTTCTCGTTTATGTCTCCCCACCATGCGCTTCCCTCCCTTGTCATGCTTCCTTCCTCGCAGGTGAGTTCGGTTGGGCAAGGGTTGTGCTGGCTGTGCATGCACCGGCCGCATGAGGACGTTGTGGGTTTGGAGTGGTGCATGGGAATGCCCCCCTTGTGCACTTCCTAGACTTTATTTCTCTTCTCGTTTATGTCTCCCCACCATGCGCTTCTCTCCCTTGTCATGCTTCCTTCCCGCAGTGGTGAGTTCGGTTGGGCAAGGGTTGTGCTGGCTGTGCATGCACGGCCGCATGAGGACGTTGTGGGTTTGGAGTGGTGCATGGGAATGCCCCCCTTGTGCACTTCCTAGACTTTATTTCTCTTCTCGTTTATGTCTCCCCACCATGCGCTTCCCTCCCTTGTCATGCTTCCTTCCCGCAGTGGTGAGTTCGGTTGGGCAAGGGTTGTGCTGGCTGTGCATGCACGGCCGCATGAGGACGTTGTGGGTTTGGAGTGGTGCATGGGAATGCCCCCCTTGTGCACTTCCTAGACTTTATTTCTCTTCTCGTTATGTCTCCCCACCATGCGCTTCTCTCCCTTGTCATGCTTCCTTCCTCACAGTCCGTGAGTTCGGTTGGGCAAGGGTTGTGCTGGCTGTGCATGCACCGGCCGCATGAGGACGTTGTGGGTTTGGAGTGGTGCATGGGAATGCCCCCCTTGTGCACTTCCTAAACTTTATTTCTCTTCTCGTTTATGTCTCCCCACCATGCGCTTCTCTCCCTTGTCATGCTTCCTTCGCCGCAGGTGAGTTCGGTTGGGCAAGGGTTGTGCTGGCTGTGCATGCACCGGCCGCATGAGGACGTTGTGGGTTGGAGTGGTGCATGGGAATGCCCCCCTTGTGCACTTCCTAACTTTATTTCTCTTCTCGTTTATGTCTCCCCACCATGCGCTTCTCTCCCTTGTCATGCTTCCTCCTCACGTCCGTGAGTTCGGTTGGGCAAGGGTTGTGCTGGCTGTGCATGCACCGGCCGCATGAGGACGTTGTGGGTTTGGAGTGGTGCATGGGAATGCCCCCCTTGTGCACTTCTAAACTTTATTTCTCTTCTCGTTTATGTCTCCCCACCATGCGCTTCTCTCCCTTGTCATGCTTCCTTCCTCACAGTCCGTGAGTTCGGTTGGGCAAGGGTTGTGCTGGCTGTGCAGCCGCATGAGGACGTTGTGGGTTTGGAGTGGTGCATGGGAATGCCCCCCTTGTGCACTTCCTAGACTTTATTTCTCTTCTCGTTTATGTCTCCCCACCATGCGCTTCTCTCCCTTGTCATGCTTCCTTCCTCACAGTCCGTGAGTTCGGTTGGGCAAGGGTTGTGCTGGCTGTGCATGCACCGGCCGCATGAGGACGTTGTGGGTTTGGAGTGGTGCATGGGAATGCCCCCCTTGTGCACTCCTAAACTTTATTTCTCTTCTCGTTTATGTCTCCCCACCATGCGCTTCTCCCTTGTCATGCTTCCTTCGCCGCAGGTGGTGAGTTCGGTTGGGCAAGGGTTGTGCTGGCTGTGCATGCACGGCCGCATGAGGACGTTGTGGGTTTGGAGTGGTGCATGGGAATGCCCCCCTTGTGCACTTCCTAGACTTTATTTCTCTTCTCGTTTATGTCTCCCCACCATGCGCTTCTCTCCCTTGTCATGCTTCCTTCCTCACAGTCCGTGAGTTCGGTTGGGCAAGGGTTGTGCTGGCTGTGCATGCACCGGCCGCATGAGGACGTTGTGGGTTTGGAGTGGTGCATGGGAATGCCCCCCTTGTGCACTTCCTAAACTTTATTTCTCTTCTCGTTTATGTCTCCCCACCATGCGCTTCTCTCCCTTGTCATGCTTCCTTCCTCGCAGTCCGTGAGTTCGGTTGGGCAAGGGTTGTGCTGGCTGTGCATGCACCGGCCGCATGAGGACGTTGTGGGTTTGGAGTGGTGCATGGGAATGCCCCCCCTTGTGCACTTCCTAGACTTTATTTCTCTTCTCGTTTATGTCTCCCCACCATGCGCTTCCCTCCCTTGTCATGCTTCCTTCCTCACAGTCCGTGAGTTCGGTTGGGCAAGGGTTGTGCTGGCTGTGCATGCACTGGCCGCATGAGGACGTTGTGGGTTTGGAGTGGTGCATGGGAATGCCCCCCTTGTGCACTTCCTAAACTTTATTTCTCTTCTCGTTTATGTCTCCCCACCATGCGCTTCTCTCCCTTGTCATGCTTCCTTCCTCACAGTCCGTGAGTTCGGTTGGGCAAGGGTTGTGCTGGCTGTGCATGCACCGGCCGCATGAGGACGTTGTGGGTTTGGAGTGGTGCATGGGAATGCCCCCCTTGTGCACTTCCTAGACTTTATTTCTCTTCTCGTTTATGTCTCCCCACCATGCGCTTCTCTCCCTTGTCATGCTTCCTTCCTCACAGTCCGTGAGTTCGGTTGGGCAAGGGTTGTGCTGGCTGTGCATGCACGGCCGCATGAGGACGTTGTGGGTTTGGAGTGGTGCATGGGAATGCCCCCCTTGTGCACTTCCTAGACTTTATTTCTCTTCTCGTTTATGTCTCCCCACCATGCGCTTCTCTCCCTTGTCATGCTTCCTTCCCGCAGGGGTGAGTTCGGTTGGGCAAGGGTTGTGCTGGCTGTGCATGCACCGGCCGCATGAGGACGTTGTGGGTTTGGAGTGGTGCATGGGAATGCCCCCCTTGTGCACTTCCTAGACTTTATTTCTCTTCTCGTTTATGTCTCCCACCATGCGCTTCTCTCCCTTGTCATGCTTCCTTCCCGCAGGTGTGAGTTCGGTTGGGCAAGGGTTGTGCTGGCTGTGCATGCACGGCCGCATGAGGACGTTGTGGGTTGGAGTGGTGCATGGGAATGCCCCCCTTGTGCACTTCCTAGACTTTATTTCTCTTCTCGTTTATGTCTCCCCACCATGCGCTTCTCTCCCTTGTCATGCTTCCTTCCTCACAGTCCGTGAGTTCGGTTGGGCAAGGGTTGTGCTGGCTGTGCATGCACCGGCCGCATGAGGACGTTGTGGGTTTGGAGTGGTGCATGGGAATGCCCCCCTTGTGCACTTCCTAGACTTTATTTCTCTTCTCGTTTATGTCTCCCCACCATGCGCTTCTCTCCCTTGTCATGCTTTCCTTCGCCGCAGTCCGTGAGTTCGGTTGGGCAAGGGTTGTGCTGGCTGTGCATGCACCGGCCGCATGAGGACGTTGTGGGTTTGGAGTGGTGCATGGGAATGCCCCCCCTTGTGCACTTCCTAGACTTTATTTCTCTTCTCGTTTATGTCTCCCCACCATGCGCTTCCTCCCTTGTCATGCTTCCTTCCTCAGTCCGTGAGTTCGGTTGGGCAAGGGTTGTGCTGGCTGTGCATGCACGGCCGCATGAGGACGTTGTGGGTTTGGAGTGGTGCATGGGAATGCCCCCCTTGTGCACTTCCTAAACTTTATTTCTCTTCTCGTTTATGTCTCCCCACCATGCGCTTCTCTCCCTTGTCATGCTTCCTCCCACAGTCCGTGAGTTCGGTTGGGCAAGGGTTGTGCTGGCTGTGCATGCACCGGCCGCATGAGGACGTTGTGGGTTTGGAGTGGTGCATGGGAATGCCCCCCCTTGTGCACTTCCTA
>LHPF02000100.1:0-32379 GCA_002245815.2 Micractinium conductrix | reverse complement strand
ATCGCGCGCTTCTGCGCCGGCAAGCTGGGTGCCGGCACCAGCCTGTAGCCTCTGTAGTTCGTGCAGCACGTGCAGGCTGCGCAGCGTGGACGGGCCGGGGAGGTCGGCACTGGGCGTCGCCTGGGTGGGGGCGCGCGCCTCAAAGAATGATATGCTACGGGCTGCCGCACCCGCACACGCCGCCGACCGTCGCTTGCAGAGGTAGCAGCCCAAATCTGGGTCCGACTTCGGGGCTGCACGGTCGGCAGAAACAGCTGGCAGGCGCACACGAGGCAGCACCAGCGGCAGCACTAGCGCAGGCGGCACCGGCGGCAGCGCGCCCGCCACGGTGGCGATGGCACTCCTCCCCGCTTGCCCACATCACATCAACCTGTGCTGCCTGATCGGGACCACTTCCGGCCAGTCCTGGGCGGGCTCACCGCCGCTGGGAGGAGAATGGCGGAGCCGGACTTTGCGGCGCTCTACGGCGAGGCAGCCGTCGAGGAGGCCAAGCCGGAGGTGAAGCTTGAGCCCGAGGTCAAGCCCGAGCCTGTTGCCGCCGCGCCGCTGGCAGCAGGAGACGGCGACGATCTATTTGCAGCGCTCTATGGCGAAACGGTGCCCGATGATGCTACAGGTGAGGCAGGGCGGGCTGGAGAGCAAGCAGGCGCCTGTAGTGAAGGGTGATGGCCCGCCCCGCTCGCTGCAGCGCCCTCTCGACCTCTGCCCCGACCCTCACATATGTGCGTGTAGAAGCAGCCGATCCATCGAGCGCGGCGCAGCAGCAGCAACTGGGCGCAGCGCCGCCGCCGCCTGCCGCCGCTGCCGCCGCTCCGGCCGCAGTTGCTGCTGCTGACCAGGAGGACAGCGATGATGACCTTATGATCACACTGGACGAGAATGCGACAGCGGTGGAGCCAATGCAGAACCGCTTCTCGTACACGCGTCACGTGGCGGGCGGCGCCCCACCGGGCCAGCACGGCGAGGCCTGCAATGGGATGGCAGCAGCAGCGGCACCTCCGGGGCCGTCCCGCGGCGGCGGCGGCGGCGGGTTTGGTGGGCAGACCATGATTGGCGGCATCCCCCGCAGCGCCATCCCTGGGCTGGGAGGGTCGGCGGGCGGCTACCAGGCAGCAGCCATCCCTGGCCTGGCGCCGGCCGGCAGCACGCTGCCGGGCGGCGCGCCGACGCAGCCGGCTGCTGCAGCTGCCGCGGTGGCGCAGCCCAGCGCGCGGCCGGCGGCACGACTGGCGGCGCAGCACCAGGGTGAGCCGAGCCTGCAGTTGCTGCGCTGGTGCCAGGTGGTTGCTGCTGCTTCTGCTAGTGCTGGTGCTGCCTGCTGCTGGCTGCCCTTACAGCGGCAAGCCCACCCCTGTTGTCGCGGCACTCAGCAGGTTGCGCTGCCCCTGCCACGCTTCCCTCACCCTGCGCCTCACCAACAACCCCCTGTGTGTGCAGGCCTTGATCCTGACAAAGCGGGTTGCCCTCGCAGTGGCAGCCGGGCTTGCCCGTCCGGCTGCCCGGGCAGACGCGCGTCAGCCCAGAGGTGGGTGCCGCGCTGCGCTGCGCTGTGGTGGAGCATCTTCCTCGGTTGTGGTACCCACCTGCCACCCCTTAAGCGCTGTACAGGCAGCCTTGCCACCGTGACCACCTCAGCCACCACCCCTCCCGCCTTGTCCCCTCATCAGGAGTACAAGGAGTTTCTGAACCTGGGCCACGGAGAGATCTTCAGCTTGGATTTGGACGTGGTGGTGGACGCTCCCTGGCGGTGAGTGGGACGCGCCTGCCAGTTTGTGCGCAGCAGCATCCACCTAGGGAGCCCCCCCCCCCCCCCCCCCCCCCCCCCCCCCCCCCCGAGCAAAAGGGCTGGCGGTGAGCCAGCGGGGCAGCCTGCTGCTGGAGAAAGCGGGGGCGTCGGTGGGGGAACAACGTTGCAGCCTGCTGTCGCAGTGGGGTGCTTATTCAAGACTCGTTCGCGGCGGTGCTGCAGGCCCGACGCCGTACCCCCAATCACTTCCGCCCCTTCTCGCGCAGGCTGCCCGGCCTCATGACCCCCCAGACTTGTCCAATAACTGCAGACTGCGTCGGTCCCCGCTCCCACCCCACAGGCTGCCCGACATCAGCATGGCCGGGCATCACCACATTATAGCAAAGCAACACCACACCTTTGTCCCTCGTGTCCGCAGGCTGCCCGGCATCGACCCCTCTGACTTCTTCAATTATGGGCTGACGGAGCGCGGGTGGCGCGACTACTGCGCCCGCGTGGCGCAGTACCGCATGGAGTTCGGCATGAAGGGCCAGATTCAGGTCAGCTTCTCGAGGGCGCTGCTGGCGGCAGGGCAGGGGTGCCGTTGGTGGCCGGGGAGGCGGGGGATTGCTGCACGCCGCTGCTTGAGAGTTTGGGGGGGGGGGGAGCCCCTGACAGCTTCTCAGGGTCAGCGAGGGCGCAGGGACGGCAGCCTGTGCGGATGGTGCTTGCTGGGATTGGGGGGAGGCCAAAACCGATCACCACTGCTGCAGGGTCGACAAGGGTGGGGCGGTCGCAGGGAAGGTGGCGCCCGGCGGCGCCGCCGCTTTGGAAGCTTGCACTGGCTTGCTTGCCCGTCCGCCCCCTCACCTCTCCCTCTCTGCTTGCGCAGACGCTGGACCAGGCGGCGACGGCGCGGCGGGGGCGCGGGGACCGCGACCGCATCGTCAGCACAGAGGGCGCCGAGGCGACGCAGACGCTCGGCGCCATGGGCGGCGAGCAGCAGGACGAAGCGTACGAGGCGTTTGTCACCTCGGAGCGGGCGCCGGTGGGTGGCGTGGGCGGGGGTGGGGTGCGGTGGGACGGCGGGGGATGGCGGAGGGCTCCTGCAGCTCGCTTGTGTGCTGCGCTGCCTGCTGCGCCTTCCTGCCGTCGCCGCTGCGCTGCCTGGTGCTCCCTCCGGTTGCCCCATTCTGCCTCTTGTCTCCTGCCTGCTTCGCCTCTGGCCGAATGCATGCCCCGGTGTTCCGTGCTGCTTTCCATTCCCTTACTCTCTCGCGTACGCTCCCTTCAACGCCGTGCAGCGCGTGCACTACCCCAGACACGGCAATTGCTGGGACCACATCCTTGTGCTAACAAACCCCGAGGTGGGCGCTGCGCTTTGCCGTGCTTTGCCGCGCCGTGCTGTGCTGCGCTGTGCCGCGCTGACAATCCCTGAGGTCGGTGCCGGGACCGCATCCTTGTGCTTGCATGGCGTCTGCTGGGCTGCGCTGCGCTGTGCCCTGCTGTGGTGCGCCGGACACCTCATCCTAAATCTGCTTGCTAGTTTGGTGCGCCCTCCCTTCCCAGGTCGTGTTCGAAGAAGAGCGGCAGGCAGCAGCAGCAGGCGCCGCAGACGGTGGCGGCAGCAGCGCTGCCGCGCCGCCGCAGCGGCCGGCAAGCCGCCGCCGCCGCCGGTCCGGCCGCCGCCGCCGAGCGCGGCAGAGGCTGCGGCTGCGGCGGCAGCACAGGCGCAGGCGCGCCATGGCGGCGGCGGCGCAGGCGCAGGCGGCGGCGGCGGCAGGCGCAGGCGGCGCAGGTGGCAGCGATGATGGCAGCCATGGGTGCCAAGCCGCCGCCGCCGCCTGGAGGCCCCCCGGTAAAGGGCGAGGGCGGCGAGGGCGGCGGCACTGGCGTGCCTGGCTTCCCTGGTTTCCCTGGTTTGACGCCACAGATGGCCGCACAAATGGCGGCGGCGGCGGCGCAGATGGGGCAGATGGGGCAGATGGGGCTGCCGCCGCAGATGGCGGCCCAAATGGCGGCGGCGGCGGCGGCGATGGGCTTCAGCATGCAGCCGCCCTTTGGCGTGCAGCGCCCCGGAGGTGAGGGCACCGCTGCTGCTGCTGCCGTTGCTGCTACGCGGTGCTGCGCTGCATGTGTGGCTGGTTCACCCTTCCAGCCACCCTCCGCTGCCTCTTCCTGGCGCCGTCTGCCGCTGCGTGGCAACCACAAACTCCTGCCGTCCCTTCTCCTCCCTCCCCCTGCTGCTGCAGAAGGAGAGGAGACCGTGATGGGCGGCATGGGAGGCCCCGGCATGGGAGGGGGCCCTCCGACTTCCAGCAGCACCAGCAGCAGCACCAGCAGCAGCAGCAGCAGCAGTACCCGCGGGGCGACTGGGAGCAGCAGCAGGTGCGGGGCGGGAGGTGGGCAGGTCGAGAGCGCTTGCCTGTTCCCACTGCCCCATTGCTTGCTTGGAGGAGACGGTGGGGCGCAGCTGACTCTCGGCGATGGCGGCGGCAGCGGCGGCAGCGGCAATTGCGCCCCAGGGCCTGCCTGCAGCTGTCGGCGAGGGCCCGCGCGTGCTGCTCTGCTCAGCGGTGCTTTGCCTGTCAGCTGGCTGGAGCCTGCTCCCGCGTACCACAGCCGTAACCCATCCCCTCCCACCCGCCACTCTTGCCGTGCTGCAGCGCGGCGGCGAGCCCGGCCCTTCGCATGGGCACCCCGGCAAGGGGCGGCACGGCGGCGGGCACGGGCTGGCGGCGGGCATGGACGTCGACCTGGCGCCTCCCCCGCTTGGTGAGCCTTCCACTCCAGCCTGGCATGACGCAGGCTGGCCCAGTTTGCTCTTTTCCTAGCCTGATCTATACAGTATCTTCGCCTGGTCCGCTGCATTTGTAGTTGCAGCGTTGCCGCCGCAGTGCAGCAGGCACGGCAGGCTTGCTGCTGGTTGAGCACTGAAGCAGCGCACAGCGTGCGTCCACCCGGCCTGTGCCACCTCTCGCAGCTGCCCACGCGCCCCCTCCCCTCCGCACCCACCCCACTGCCGCGCGCGCAGGGATGCGGGACCGCGACCGCGACCGCGGGCCGCCCCCACGCGGCCCTCTGGGGGGCCACCTGGATGGCAGGGACGGCCCCGGCCCAAGGGAGGGCCCGCCCTTTGACCGGCGAGGGCCTGGCGGCCCTCCTGGCAGGGGCTATGATAGAGACGGCCCACCGTACGACCGCCCCCCAGGGCCCCCAGGGCCGGGCCACTGGCGCGACGGCCCCGGCGGCGGGTATGGGCGCGAGCGTGACGGCCGGGGGCCACCTGGGGGGCCACCTGGGGGGCCACCTGGGGGGCCACCTGGCGGGCGCTACGACGACCGGATGGATCACATGGGACCAGGGCCAGGGGCGGGGCCAGGGCCCTACCGCGACCGCGGCCCGCCGCCGCCGCTAGGGCCGCCGGGAGGGCCGCCCTTCCGGGACCGCGGCCCGCCGCCGCCCTCCTACGGACGGCCGGGGCCGGACTTCCCGCCCGGCCGAGGCCCCGACAGGTGCGCAACACCCTTTGTCTTTTGTTTGTTGCTGATGGAGAGCAGGGAGGCAGGGAAGATAGCAAAGGAGACGGCAGACAAATGCAAACAGACGTGCGCTTGCGCTGCTGCACGCTGCTGAAGCGCCGCTACATCCAACCAGGGCAGCCCAACTCGCGGTTTGCCTGTCCCTCGCTCAACACCATGTTTGCCTGATGGGCGGCGTGCGGCGGTCGTGCCCACGCAGACCGCAGCAGCGGCGCCCTGTCTCGCTGCCCGCCTGCCCGCCGTCATTCCGTCGCATGCGTTCCTTTGATGGTGACTGTTGCAGGATGGGACGGCTCCGCTCCCGCTCGCGATCGCGATCGCCGCAGCGACGGCGCAGCCGGTCGAGAGACAGGTGGGCTGCCCGTGCCTGCTGGTTGTGCGCTGGGCAGCTGCAGCAGGTTGTGGGTGTACCGACGAGGGCACCTGCTGTGGCGGCCTCCCACAGGCAGCAGGCTGCATGCCCGGCTGCATGCCCGGCGCTCGACCAGCGTCCAGCACTCCCTGGCTTGCTGTGCTTCACCCCCTCCTCCATACCCCGCTTGCTCACTGTGCCGCAGGCGGCGGTCGCGCAGCATGGACCGAGAGCGGCGGCGGTCGCGCAGCAGAGACTGACGGGACCCAAGAGACAGGGACCCGCGTGCACGGCGCTGAGCAGCTTTTCGATAGATGGCGCGGAAACGCGGCACGTGCACGCCTGCTTGCTGCCTGCTGGCGCTGCCCCCTGCTGCCCAGTGCTCCCTTGCACGTCTTGCCGTATGTTGTGCGAAGCAACCTGCTGCACCACGAAGGTTTCCAGCTTCGCACAGAGCAGCGGTGGTTTCCCGGAATCAAGAGAACGCAGCCCACATCCCACTTTCTCCTGGTTCCGGCAGAAGCACATGCCCCATCGGCGGCGGATGGTGTGTGCTCTGCTGCCACCGTGCGGAGTCCCGTGTTTGCAGCGCATTGTAGATTGGTGCCTGCAGCTCTAGCACGAGCGAAAGACTCGGTGATGAAACAACTGAAGGGTCAGCAGCGTGGCCGCGTGCAAGTCGAGCAGCCGCCACGCAGCTGCCGAAGTTGCTGCAGGCAGAAGAGTAGGCGGTCTCCGAGGCGGTTGCCGCCATATGGCACTCCTTGTTTCCTACCATCTCGTAAGGATGCGTTGCAGTGGATCACAACACAGTTCCCAGCACCACAGCCGAAACGCGATGAGTGGCGAGCCAGCAACGGGACCCTCAGGGGAGGCCGCAGACGTCTCTAGCGATGGCAGCGGCGGCATGATGGCTGCAGTCAAGGGCGCCGCCGGTGCCGCCGCCAGCAAGCTGACCGCCGCCGCCCACGGAGGTGGGCTGTGCGTGCAGCCGCGGTGCCAGCTGTTTGTCCCAACACCTTGGCAACCAGCTGTGTGCCAGCTTTGGGATTCAATGCTCTCGGTTGTTGCCTTTTACGGCCGCCATGCTCCCGCCCATCCCCTCCACTTGCAGGCGCTGTGTCAATGTCCGCGGCCGCCATTGCTGCGGCGGTCGAGGGCGGCGGCGCGGCGGCGATGACAGAGGCCACGCGCGCTGTGCTGGCCATGAACTTTGACGGATTCGATAGGTGGGTTGGTTGGTGCTGCAACAGCCGGCACAGCGGCGGCTCGCACGCGAGCGGGCGCGGCGCATTTGCTGCGCCCAAGCGGCGCCGCAGCTTTGTGCCGCTGGTTCAGGAACCTCTCATTTCCCCCCTTGCTGCCTGGATTCCTACTGCAGGGAGGTCGTGGAGCGCCTGGTAGCGCAGGGCGACGCGCGCGCGGCGGGGCGCCTGTGCATTGCGGCAGTGAAGATGGGCCCACCGCAGGCAGAGGTGGTGCGCCAGCTGGCTTTCCACCTGCTGGCGGCAGGCAGCGAGGAAACCGCAGCCGCCGTGTCGGCGGCGTTCTGGGAGGAAGCCGCGGCGGCTGGCGCACCGGAGGCCGCAGGGGCAGTTTGCGAGGGAGCGGCGGCGGCGGCGGCGGCCCCTGCCGACCCTGGTGCCGCACCTGCAGAGGATGGCGGGCTGCCAGCTGAGGCCCAGGCCGCGCCCTCCGCGCCGGCAGCCCTGCTGGCAGAGGCGGCCCAGAGCGAGCTGACAGCTGGCATGTCGGCGCTGAGCGTGCGCGAGGGCGGCGACAGCCCTTGCGAGGCTGCAGCGCCGCAAGACGCGGCGGCGGCGGCGCCCCCGGCCGCCGCGCCGGCGGATGGGCCCACCACGGCCGCAGCCAGCAGGGGCGACGGCGGCGTGCAGCCGACGCAGCCGACGCAGCATGAGCCCGGCGCAGGCGAGCTGCAGCTGGCGGCAGCCGTGGTGCTTGCGGCCGCGGTGGTGGAGGCGGTGCAGGCGGGGCATGCGGCGGCGGTGGTGGGGGTCACAGAGCGCTTGGTGGCGGCGGGGCAGCACGACCTGGTTCGTGCGTTGATAATTACCATGGTGGAAGCGGGTGAGCGAGCAGCAGCAGCAGCATGCGCCACAGACAGTGTGCACAGCGGGCGCAGCACGACCAACAGTGGAGGCGGGCGGGCGGGTGTGCTGCAGCAACAGCTGCCACACCACCGAAGCATGGCAGGCTAGCCTACGCCGTGCGGCAGCTGCATGTGCATGCGGGTTTGAGCACAAACCCATTTGCTTTCCAGTGCACCACGAGGGGGGTGCTCACCGCCGTGTGCCATCGGTCAGGGCGCTGCGCCTAGGCCTCTGCTGCTGTTGAAGCCCACGCTTCAGCGCCCACCTCTTTCTTCTTGGTGCAGGTCACAGTGCCGAGGCTGGCGCCATCTCGGTTGCGGCCCTGGGCGCGGGGCAAGCACCAAGTGGTGGAGGCGCTGGCGGGTGAGCTGGCAGCTGTACTGTTCCTTTAACTAATGCAGTTCTTTGTGGTTCGGTTGTTGTACTGCTGTACTGATTGCTTTCAATAGCCCTGCGCCACTGCACGACGTCCACTTTGCCGCACCTCGCCCTCGTCCTCCCTGCGCGCTGCAGCCGCGCTGCTGCAGAACAACGAAGGGGCGGTGCTGGGCCCGGTTCTCTTGGAGACAACCTTGCAAGGCGCCAAGCGACTGGGCGCCAGTGCGCTGCAGCGCGTGGGCGACTGGTTCAGCCACGAGGCCGCCTAGGCGCCGCGCTCGAAGTTGGCGTCGGGCAGCGCTGCGCCTCTCATGCAACCTTTGCCAGCTGGCGAAGGCTGGCTGCAAGGCAGGCTGGCTGCAGCGCGTGCATTGCTGCAGGCAAAACCCTTTCCGTTTCCGTTTCCGTTTGGTGGCATCCTCCCATCCTGGTCTACGCCAGCTACAAATAGGTGTAACAAAGGACACTGCCTGTGCTGTTTTGCATCAGAAGTCAATTCCCGTTGGCCGAGGGTCAACTCGAGGGGCAACGGCATGGATCACTCAACTCGCGGCGAAACAAGTGCCGCTGAAACATGTGGGGGAGGGCCAAGCAACACATGCTTGGTGTCACAATCCACAAGGGGCGCACAGGAGAGATGACGCCAGCCACGGCGCAGCCACATACAGGGCCCCCGGGGGGACATTCTCAGACCGACATTGCAAGGCCCACCGCCCGTGCCGCCGCCCTGCTGGCGGGCCGATGTGCTCGGCGTCAGCTGTCGAATGCCCAGCGGCTTACTCCATGGCTGCCTGCCTGCCGATCCCGCTCCGAGCGACTCCCCCAACGACCGCGAACCATCCCTAGGCAGCCTGCTGGCGAACGCCGCCTCCATGGCTGCTGGTGCCGTCGCAGAAGCAGCCTGACCCGCGTCGAGGTCCGCATAATGCGATGGCAGAGAGCGGGCGTTGGAATTGAAGCACCAGTGAGGTTTCGGTGAGGGCTCCAGAGCCCCAGCTGCGACAGCGGCCGGGGTGCGCCGACCGCGCTGTGGCCGCTGCGCTTCCAAGTGGCGGCAGCTGCAGACGAGGCTTTTTTTTTGGCAACGTGAACGCCCCTCCCTGTCCCACTGCCTGCCTCCTGCTGCACACCATGGGCAACACAGCGAGCGTGGCGGTGTCTGTGGGCGTGCCGCTGGTGCTGGGGCAGCTGATGGGCCTCGTAAGCGCCCCAGACATCCTCTCCTGGTACCCCAAACTCGCCAAGGTAGGTTGCCACGCGCAAGGGGCTGCCACGCGTAGCAACAGGGCGCCACGATGGTGGGCTGGGGCCCGGCGGCGGCACCGCCGCCCGGTGAAGCGGCATGCCGCCCGCTGACCGTGTAGCGATAAGGCGTCACCCCGGGGGCTGTCAGTGCTACTAGTAGTGCTGTATCACTGTCTGTGTTGCCCTTGCTTAGGTGGTAAAGCAGGCAAAGGCCAGCACGGCGCGGGCCGCCGTTTCTGCCGCCCCTTCATAGACCTCAACGCCGCTGCTCCGCACCTTCCCGTCACCAGCCCAAGTGGACCATTCCCACGGTGCTGTTTGGGCCCGCCTGGGCGGTGCTGTATACCGCGCAGGGCTACGCCGCTCACCGGGTGTACCAGGTGAGGCGAAGAACGCAAAGCGAGGAGGTGCCTCGTACTGACTACCAAGCACCGCCGCAAGCTTCGCTCCGCCTGCCTCTGGCGCCACCCCTCCCGCTGCCCCCCCGCCTCCCTGCAGAAAGGCGGCGGCGCGCTGCCGCTGGGCCTGTACGCTGCGCAGCTCATTCTGAACCTGGCGTGGCAACCGCTCTTCTTCCGGGCCAAGAGCTTTGCCTGGGCCAAGCGAGACATCCTGGGTGAGCGGCACCCTCCCTCCCCCCTGCTGGTGCAAGTTGCTGCGCTGCTGGGCGCGCTGTCCGCCGCTGCCCGACAGTTCGCTCCTTCGCTCCCCCCAGCACTGCTGCCGCGTCCGCCTTGTTGGCGTGCTGCTCCCTCCCTCCCCCCGCCCACCCCCACCCCCTTGCCGCTCTCCCACCTGCCTCGCAGCTCTGCTGGGCGTGCCCTCTGCTCCTCTCGGACACTGCCGTCGCCCCCCCCTCCGCATTGCCGCCACATCGCCCCAACGCAACGTGGTGCTCTCCGCCCCTCCCTCCCCCCCTGCCTGCCGTGCAGCGCTGCTGGGCGTGCTGTCCGCCACCATCTACCACTTTGCCCAGGTGCGCAACCACGCAGCTGCTCTAAGGGACTTGCAGGGAAGTGTGCGGTGCTGGTGTAGGGCGGTCATCGCAGCTACACGCAGGCCCAGCTGGGAGGCAGCGTGGTGCGGTTGGGGCGGTGGTCCGGGGTTTGGTGCCAGCTGCAGCCGGACAACCCGCTTGTCCCCCCCCCCCCCCCCCCCCCACCCCCACCCCCCCACCCCCGCCACCCCCCCCCACACACACCCTTCCTCCACCATGGCACACATCCATGCAGGTGGACGAGACCGCAGCTCAGCTCATGCTGCCGTACCTGGGCTTCTCTGCGTACGCGACGGCGCTCACGTTTGCCATCGCTGGCATGAACCCGGGGGCGGGCAGCGACGGCAAGGCGGCCTGAGCTGCTGGGCAGCTGGCGGGCGCGCGGCGCCGCCCGACCCAACACCATAACCTTGAAACACGGTGTTGCCTGCACGTCTCCGCATTGCGCTCTGCGAAGCTGCCATGCTCTAGAGACCTAGCATCTTTGGTTGTTACATAGCAATGCGGATCGCTCAGTCCAAAACAGTGACACAAAAAGTGAGCAGCACACCGGCCATGCACGATGCACATCTCGCCGCCGCTGCTGCCGCTCGTCAAGCCTTGCCTTCCTGCCGCCACCTCACCGCCGCGGCGCCACCTGCAGCGCGCGCAGGTAGTCGTGGTAGCGGACCGTGGTGAATGGGGCGCCGGTAGCGCCGCTGCTGCTGGGGTTGTCGCTGCTGCAGTTGCTGCTGAGGCCGCCGGCACGGGAGCCGCCGCCGGCGCGCTGCGCGCCCAGCAGCTCCTTGGCGGCGCCTGATGCCGCTGGCGGCGCGAGGTCGTGCATGCGGGTGAACCTGTAGTCGATGCAAGCGCTTCCGGCGGCTGCCGCGGGGCGGGGGCGGCCAGCTGCCGCTGCCGCCGCCGTTTTCGCCGCCGCTGCGGCGTGCAGCTGCGCCGCCTCGGCGGCGCGGCGCGCGTTTGCCACTGCCAGCGCTCGTGAGCGCTGCGCCTCTGCCATGCTGGCACGCTTCTGGCGCTGCAGCCGCTGGGCTTCCTGGGAGGAGGGAGACACGGGTAGGGGGGGGGGCCGGCTCGGCAGGAGGCTCGAGCTGTCGATTGGCGGTTACGCATAGCAGCAGTCGTGGCTGTGCAGCCTGATCAGCAGGCAACGCGCAGGGCCAGGCATAGCGCTGTATCCTCTGCGCACCGCCCCTACCACCCCTCACCAGCTGCATCAGCGAGTTGAGCTGCTGCTGGCGCGCCGCAAGCGCTGCCGCGTGCCGAGCCTGTGCCGCGATCTGCGCCGCGTTTTGCTTTGCCACACGCTGCTGGAGCTGCTGCCGGCGCTGCTGGTACGCGGCGGCGGCGGCAGCATGGCCCTGCCCCAGGGGCGCACGCTGAGCTGCCTCCGCTGCCGCACGTGCGTGCAGCGCCGCCTGCTCCGCCTCGCAGGTGGCCTGCTGCCGCGCCTCCTCCAGCGCCGCCGCCGCCGACGAACGGAACTTCGCCAGTTGCGCCTGCGTGGCGGCGCGCTGCTGTTCACGAGCGGCCTTCTGACGGGCCGCCAGCATTGTGCTGGCACGGGGCCAGGGAGAACAGGGGGCAGTTACGGCGGCAGCGCCGGCGGCGAAAACGGCGGCGCCGGCGGAATTTGGGAGAAGCGCTTGACCGCTGTGCGGCTGGGCCTACAAGTCACGATGCACCGCCTGGGACCCTTGCGATTGCCAGACGCGTGCCGGGACGCTCCAGCGCGGAGAAGAAGGCCCAGTGCATTTGACAACCCCAGCTCTGTTGTGTTTGCGTTTGACGCCGCACACTTTATCGATCGTCATGCAGGCCCCAGTCATGCAGGGCTGCATGGCGACTTTAGGCCCCTGTGCGGCTGCGCTCGGCGTCGGGGCGGCGCTGCGCCGCACCGGCGTCTTCTCCAGCGGCGATGGCGAGGTAAGGGCGATCGGGTTGCCTCACTGGGCGATCGTGTGCAGCCGCGTGGAGCCGAAGGCCTCAGCTCGCCTGCATGCCCCGCCCTCTTCTCCCTGCCCGCAGACAGCCGCCAAGTTCGTCAACTGGGTCACGCTGCCCTCGCTGATCCTGCAGACCTTCAATGGGTGAGGGGGTGTGCGTGCCCACCTTGTGCTGCCGCCGCCGCCGCCGCCTGCGTGCGCCGCCTGCTCCCTGTTGACGTTGCCACTAACTGCCCCTGCCCCTCCCCCCCTGTCCCAGCCTCGCGCTTGCTGACATCCACCTGCCTGTGCTGCTTGGCGCGCTGCTGTCCATCACGCTGTCCTCCACGCTCGCCTGGTGGGTGCTGGGGAAGCGCGTCCATTGGTGACAGCTCTGGAACGCCGCCGCTCACTGCTCCGCCTTGGCGAGCCCTCCCTCTGCTCTTAACACCGCCAAACCCTCCCCGCAGGCTGGCCTACCGCACGCGGCACCCCAAGGAGCGCGGCCTGCTGGCCGGCGCGGCCGGCGCCGGCGGCGCGCTGCCCGCCGCCGCGGTGCCGCTCGCCGCCGCAGCCTTTGGGCCGTCCGGCCTGCAGTCCGCGCTGCTGGTGGGTGCTGCCCACCACCTGGCCTCCTGGGCGGGCTCCTACCTCCTGTTCTCCACCGCGGGTGCTGCCTTTCCAGAGCAGTACAAGCACGAGGATGGCGGGACGTACCGCGGCGAGTGGGTGGGCATGCTGAAGCAGGGCTTTGGCACCTACACCTACCCCAGCGGCGCGCGCTACGAAGGTGGGAAGCTGTGGCGGGGGCGGGTGCTCGTGAGGAGAGGGTGGGATGCCCTTGCAGCAACCATCCGTACATGTGCCATCGCTGCAGCAGCCCACCTGTGCTTACAGCACGCCGTCGCACAGCCGGCTGTCCTCGTCACCCCGCCCGCCCATGCCTCGCCCCCAACCGCAGGCGAGTGGCGCAACGGCGCCAAGGAGGGGCGCGGCGTGTACCGCTTCCCCAAGGGGGGCCTCTACGAGGGGGAGTGGCGCGGCGGGCGCATGGAGGGCGTCGGCGTGCGCACGTTTGCCAGCGGAAGAGTGCAGGTGGGCGCTTTTCTGTGGCTGGCTGGCTGTGAAAGGAGCGAGGGGTGGGGAGGCTGGCTGTGGGCCTGGCAGACGCGCAGTACCCAGCTGCTGAGAGATCCACGGGCCCCGAATTCTGCACATTTGCCCTCGCCTGCCTGCCTGCCTGACGCTGCCCCCGCCCCCGTCCCCGTCCCTGCGCTCCCGCTGCAGGCGGGCGTGTGGCGCGAGGGCCGGCTGGAGGTGGAGTGGGACGAGGCGCAGTGTTCCCTGGCGGTGGAGGGCGCCGGCGAGGCTGCCGCTGCCGCTGCGCGCGTCGCCGTGGGCGGCGGCACGCCAGGCGACGCGCTGCGGCAGCTGCTGGCAGACCCCCCCACCTGGGCGTATGCAGCTGCGGCGGCGCTGGTGCTGGCGGGCCGCCAGCTCACCCCCACCCTGGACCTTGCGACCAGCCAGCTGGCGCTGGCGCATGGGCCGCTGGCGCTGCTGGCCTGGGGGCTGACACTGGAGGTTGGCCCGCCGCAGCCTCGCCAGGTGGGCAGGGCAGCGCCGAGACACCGTTTTCCTTCAGAATCGTGGGGCCTGCTCCGGCACAGCACAGCGTTGGGGGTTGGGCAGGGCGCTGCCTTGCAGTGGCCAGCATTAGAGGACTGTGCATGGTGCCTGCGGCGCCTGCGACGGTGGGGGTGGGGTGCAGAGAGGTGGGTTGCTGGGGAGCTGGGGTTTTACAGGGCAGGTGCATGTGGTGCTTGGTGAGCCTGCGTCAGCCTGCAATATCCTGCTGCCACAATGCTGCATATTGCAAGGATGCGCCTGCTGCTTGCCTGCTCTGCTGCCTGTCTTGCTCTGAGCACCCTTGCCTTGCTGCACTGCCTGCTGCACCGCTTTGCATTTGAGAGAGAGCCCCCCTTTTAGAGCCCAGTGATGTATAAAACGCAACTGGAGAGCAGTGGAAGTGCCAGGCTGCAAAGCTCTGCCCTTAGCCTCCCGTTGGCTGCCCCTGCTGCTCCCGCCGCCGCCGCCGCCCCCGCCTCGCCTCGCCTCTCCGCTGCCTCATCCCCACCCCCCACGCCACCCCCACCGCCGCCGCTCCCGCCGCTCGCCGCACCGTGCCCCACCCCCATCGCCGCCGCTCCCCCGCCGTTCGTCATCACGTCACCCGCCACCCGCCAGCACCGCCAAGCCTCGGGGGGCGGGGGGCGCGGCGTGGCCCGGCACGCTCGGTGACCAGTTTAGTATGAAATCTGAGGGCTCGCTCACTCCCCTACCCTGCACACCTCCCCGACTCTCTCTCTCTCTTTCGTGTTTCTTCTCTGTTTGTTCTTGCTTTCTTCTTGCCGTGTTCTTGCCAGCACGGTGTGCACTTGCTGACCCTGCTTTAGTGCCAAACATGCAGCCCTCACTGCACCCAACCCGCACTGCTCCCCCACACGCAGGCTGCCGACGTGGGCGGCGTGCTGACGCTGCGCCTGCTGCCGCCGCTGGCGCTGGGCGCGGCCGCCTGCGGCGCCGCGCTGCGCTTGGGCTGGCCTGTCGCGGCTACGCTGGGAGCGCTGGGCCCCGCTCTGGTCTGTGCCGTTGCCCCCACGGCACCGCAGGTGCGCTTGGC
Organism: Micractinium conductrix; assembly: GCA_002245815.2. Taxonomy (NCBI): domain Eukaryota; kingdom Viridiplantae; phylum Chlorophyta; class Trebouxiophyceae; order Chlorellales; family Chlorellaceae; genus Micractinium; species Micractinium conductrix. The sequence goes on along the minus strand of LHPF02000100.1, from coordinate 17,420 downwards.
AAGAGGGCTGGCTGGGGCAGGGAGCGGTGTGCTAGCGGTGCGAGGCACTGCCGCTGGCAACCCACACTCACTCCCTTCTCTTCCCTCCACTGTCCCCTGTTCTTCACTCTCACTTCCACCCCTTCACTCACCCATCCCTATGCCTCCTGACAGGTGTTGGGTTATGCACACCGCTTTCGCTTGAACAAAAACCTCGCAGCCGCCATTGCCCGCACCTCGACGGCCGCCGCCTTGGCGCTGGCGCCGCTGCTGGCGGTCGCGGCGACGCTGTCGGCAGCGGCAGGCAGCGTGCTGCCTTTCCTGGTGGCCCTGGGCGGTACAGCAACAGCAGTGGGTGCGTTGGTGGCAGTGTCGCAGCTGAAGTTGGGTCAGCCAGCGCTGCCTCGGGACAAAGTGCGCATGACGTACGCCCCTGCTGCAGCGGCGGCGGCGCCAGCCCCTGCAGCGGCAGTCGCTGGCATCCCTGGGGCCGCAGCCGCGGCGGAGGCGCCCCCGGCAGCAGGCAGCAACGGCGGCGGCAGCGCGGCGCCTGCCGCTGCAGCAGCAAACCCCTCCACGGCGCCGCCTGCGGAGCCGCAGCCGCCGCCGCCGCGGCAGCGTCGCAGGTCTGCATTCATAGACCTGCCGCCGGAGCAACCTCCGCCAGCCAAGGCGCTGTCGCAGCGCAGCACCAGTGCCGGCCTGCGGTTAAGGCAGCCGGCACACAGGCGGCAAATGACGCCACGCCTGCGGCCGCGGCCGGCAGCAGCGGCAGCCCCTGCCAGCGCTGTGCTGCGCCTCTGACCTCTGCGCCCAACGAACCGCGCATCTGATCTTGCATCGACCTATTGATTGCCCTGTGAGCACTCCTGACCATCCTCTGTGTCATACCTGAGCCCGTGCTGGTAGTCAGGCGTGGGCAGTGGAGCGTGCCGCGTTGCGGGCGCTGGCTGCGTCGGAAGCGCATTGTGTGGCAGCAACCCCACACTGCGCGTTGTTGCGCCTCCTAGCTATCTATCCGACGCTTCTCAACACTTCAGATCTTTCACAACCCGGCAGACGCACAGGAAACTCCAGTTTTCGCTCCTCCGGAACATGCCCGCACAGGAGGAGGCGCAGCCGGTGGCGCAGCAGCCAGGGGCAGCAGGTGGGTTGCGGCTCGTGCCAGAGAAGGCCGTGAGAGGCTGCCGGCGCCTTCACAGCGACCCCAAGCTCAGCTCTCCCCCCTGCTCGCTCCCCTGCAGGCGCGCAAGACCCAGCAGGCGCACAAGACTCAGCGGCAGCGCAGCAGCAGCCCCGATGTGCGGCCCGCGCCCAGCAGGCTGGAGCGCCGCCCGCGGCGGCAGCGGCGGCAGCGGCGGGGGAACCGGCAGAGGGCAAGACCGTGTGGCAGGGCACCAGCGCGAAGCAGTGCCGCGAGATGGTCGACTATGCGACGTCGCGTAGCCCCATGGTCAAATTCATGATTGACAAGATGGACGAGGTGGGTGCTGGGTGGGGGCGGCGTGCGGCGAGCGGTGGAGCGGTGCGCCACGTGCCGCTGCACTGCCCGATCGCGCTGCGTCTCCATTTCAGGCGTGTTCCGCTTGCCTGTGCGACTCCCGTTTCGCCCAGGCGGGATGCTCAGTAGGCAAGGATTTCGTCCAGATAGAGAACTGCAGTTTGGAGGTGCGGGGGGGAGGGTGCGGGTGCGGGCACGGCGCACCCCGCATGCGGCATCGCTCGCTTGATTGAGACTCTCGGGATGCTTGCTGCCACTTGCCCCTGGGCCCTGCCATGCCCCGTCTGTCCCCCGAGACGCTCCCCCACCATCCCTTACTTCCTTTTTCAAAGCTTTCATTCTCTCATTGCCCGGACAGGTGGGCGGCGGCTTCCGGCCGCCAGATGGCGTGGTGATCTGCCACAACCACCTGGCGACGCAGGCAAGCCGTGTGAACATCACAAGCCAAGCAAGCTAGGCTTGCCGATGCCGGTGGCGGCAGCGGCAGCAGAGCTTTTGGTGCGTGCACAAGGCCACTGCCGGCGCACCACCGCCGCGCGCCGCTCTCAACCACCTCCCCCGGCTGCCTGCTTTGCACCGCCTGCAGATTGAGATCAACCACGCCTTGACACATGAGCTGGTGCATGCGTACGATCACTGCCGCGGCAAAAACCTGGACTGGACCAACTGCCAGCACCACGCGTGCAGCGAGATCCGCGCCGCCGCGCTGTCGGGTGGGTGCTGTCTGCAGCGGGGGGGGGCGATCGGCATGGTGTGAGCGGCAAGCGGCAGGGCATGCCAGCACCACGCATGCAGCTCTCAAGGCAGTGCGCAAGAAGGGGAACGCCACTGCACTGCCAGGTTTGGGCCGCCAGGTGGCAGGGTGCTCCAGGGCGCACGCGTGCAAGCTTGCGGCACCCCCGACCTTGTTGGACCCCTGAGCCCTGCTACCAACCCTGTGCTGCCTGTCCCTCTCCTGCACTCCTTCGATGCCTTCCCTACATCGACCGTCCGTTTGTGCAGGCGACTGCGACTTCAAAATGGAGCTGCTGCGCGGCAACGTGGCGGTGCAGGGGCAGTTCCAAAAGTGTGTGCGGCGGCGCGCCGAGCTGTCGGGTGAGCGAGCCGAGCCGCAGCAGGGGCGGCTGTGCTGGCTTGAGGGGGGGTGGCTTGAGGGCCCTGCCTGCTGTGCATCCACACCTCTGCAAGTCCTCGCTTCCGGAATCGCGGTCCCCCCTCTGGCCCTCCTGCAGTGAGCGCGAGCCTTTGGTTGCCAAGGCAGGACCGCTGCTGCTGCAGGTGTTCCCTCATCTCCCCACCCTCCCTGCGCCCCCCCTGGCCCCCCCCCGCAGTGAGCATGAACCCTTACTGCAAGGGCACGAAGGCGGCAGCGGCGGTGGACAGCGTCTTCGAGGGCTGCTTTGCAGACACGGCACCCTTTGACCGCATCCCCTGAGGACGGGGGCGCAGAGGCGGCCCCCGCCCGTCACCCGCTTGGGCAGCGGCGGCGGCAGCGCCCAGAGCCACAGCCAGTTTCGGCGTTCCCGCAGGACCCCTGCTGCGGCACCCACGGCGGCAGCACGCGCTGGTCGGAGAGGCGGCGCAGCAGCCGAGCATGCTGGCTTTGGCAGCATGCCAGGCTTGATATTGTTTTCACGAGGCGCGTGGTGCCCCGACGGCGCCGCTCCAACCCTGCAACCCAACAGCGGTCCCTTCTCACCCATGTCCCCTGCCCTCCCCTTGCTGCTGCTGCTGCTGCTGCTGCTGCCGCTGCTGCTGCCCACTGTGCGTACGAACCCGCTTACCACTGCCTGCTTGCCGCCCGCAAGCCGCGCCGCTGCTGCTCCGTGCAACACTGAAACATCATTCACTGCTGGTGCCAGCGCAGCCGCTTGCATAGCCAAGCGTCGTGAGGCGCTGCGAGCGAGGCTGGACGGGGGGGGGAGCAGGAGCAATGAGGACAGAGAGGGATAAAATGAGGCTGCAGGTGCGTCACAAGCGAGCGAGCATGGGAAGGGGCAAGCAGACAGAGACGGGGGTTGCGAGGAATAAGGAGCAGGGAGGGATAGGGTGCTGGATCAGGCGGGCGGTGGTGCCCGGGAGTCGCGCGGGATGATAAAATGGGCAGGGACATGTGGAGCGAAGGGCGGTGCGTGCACACGGGCTGTTTTTTGCTCTACCGCCGCCGCTGCTGCTGCAATGCTGTCTGTCCTGCAGCTGCACGAGTGCTGGTGCAGGGTTGCTACTGTGCTGCCTGCCGCCTCACCACTTGCCCCAATCGTCCTCCTCCTTCTTTCCGGGCGCCGCGGTGTGAGAGGGCGAGGCGCCGCCCTCGTCCCACCCAGTCCACTGCGCGTCGCCGCCCGCCGCCGCCGCCGCCTGTCGGCCGCCGCCCGACGCACGGCCGTTGCTGCTGCTGCCGCCGGCGGGAGCGCCGCCCCAGCTGGAGCCCCACTCGTCTGCAGGCAGGCAAGCAGGTTCAGGCAGGCAGAGTGGAGCCGTGGGGAGGGCGCGGACCCACGCTGACACCTGGGAGCAGGCACCCGCACGCCGCCAATCCACCTGGAAGCGTGCTGCCAAGCCACCCCCCCTGACACTCGCTCAACCCGTCTTCTCCCCCCACACACCCCGTCCCCTCCACAGGTGTCCCAGATGTTCACCAAGGGCCTGTCCTCCCTGTCCACGCTGGCGGGCAGCGCGGCGGCCACGGCGCGCGAGAAGGCGCAGCAGGCGCATCTGGACCAAACCGCGGCGGTGCGTGGGTCTCTTCCTGTTTTGCTTGCGCTTGCGCTTGCGCTGGCGTGGCGTCTGCAGTGTTGCTTCTCGATCTTTGCCGCTGCCGCTGCTGCTGCCGCCGCCGCCTCTTGCATGCCCATGCCCGTCTCGCCCCCCGCGTGTTGCACACGTCCCTCGCTCTCCCCTGTGCAGGCTGCTGCTGAGAAGGCCAAGGAGGTTGGTGCCAAGAGCTGGTCCTTCCTGAAGAGCGCCTACGCTTCTGCGGCCTCGGCGATCGAGCAGACGGCGGCGCAGGTGCGAAGGGGACATGCGCGGCGCTGGCGGCGGTGTTGGAGGGGTGGGCGCCTGTGCCTTGGAGGTTGAGCTGGCTGCAACCCTGCAGCCGCATACACACGCAAGCACGTGTGTAGTTACCATTCTTCCCCTGCCCCCCCCCCCCCCCCCCCCAGAACGGCCTGCACGTGGATCTGGGCAGCAAGAAGGTGGCGACCTCTGGCGGCAGCGGCAGCTACGCGCCCCTGGGCGGCGCTGGGCAGGTGGGCAGGGCGGGGCGGCAGGGCAGCAGGGCAGCTTTGAACAGGGTTGGCGCGGCTGCGGGTCGCCTGCTTGTGCGCGTGTGTGCTGCGCCTGCTGCGCCGTCCAACCTTACCTCCCCCCCCCCCCCCTGCCCGCTGCAGGTCCCCAGCGGGTACGGCGCTGTGGCGGCCCACGAGGAGGACTCGTGGCGCGCGGCGCCCAGCGGCAGGCCAGCGGAGACGCACGGTGAGGCGTGCGGCGTGGGCTGTGGGTGTGATGGGAGGGCGCGCAGATGTCACATTCCTTCGGTGTCAGGCAGGCGGCTTGAGCCCGCTTCCAGGTGGATTGGCGGCGTGCGGGTGCCTGCTCCCAGGTGTCAGCGTGGGTCCGCGCCCTCCCCACGGCTCCACTCTGCCTGCCTGAACCTGCTTGCCTGCCTGCAGACGAGTGGGGCTCCAGCTGGGGCGGCGCTCCCGCCGGCGGCAGCAGCAGCAACGGCCGTGCGTCGGGCGGCGGCCGACAGGCGGCGGCGGCGGCGGGCGGCGACGCGCAGTGGACTGGGTGGGACGAGGGCGGCGCCTCGCCCTCTCACACCGCGGCGCCCGGAAAGAAGGAGGAGGACGATTGGGGCAAGTGGTGAGGCGGCAGGCAGCACAGTAGCAACCCTGCACCAGCACTCGTGCAGCTGCAGGACAGACAGCATTGCAGCAGCAGCGGCGGCGGTAGAGCAAAAAACAGCCCGTGTGCACGCACCGCCCTTCGCTCCACATGTCCCTGCCCATTTTATCATCCCGCGCGACTCCCGGGCACCACCGCCCGCCTGATCCAGCACCCTATCCCTCCCTGCTCCTTATTCCTCGCAACCCCCGTCTCTGTCTGCTTGCCCCTTCCCATGCTCGCTCGCTTGTGACGCACCTGCAGCCTCATTTTATCCCTCTCTGTCCTCATTGCTCCTGCTCCCCCCCCCGTCCAGCCTCGCTCGCAGCGCCTCACGACGCTTGGCTATGCAAGCGGCTGCGCTGGCACCAGCAGTGAATGATGTTTCAGTGTTGCACGGAGCAGCAGCGGCGCGGCTTGCGGGCGGCAAGCAGGCAGTGGTAAGCGGGTTCGTACGCACAGTGGGCAGCAGCAGCGGCAGCAGCAGCAGCAGCAGCAGCAGCAAGGGGAGGGCAGGGGACATGGGTGAGAAGGGACCGCTGTTGGGTTGCAGGGTTGGAGCGGCGCCGTCGGGGCACCACGCGCCTCGTGAAAACAATATCAAGCCTGGCATGCTGCCAAAGCCAGCATGCTCGGCTGCTGCGCCGCCTCTCCGACCAGCGCGTGCTGCCGCCGTGGGTGCCGCAGCAGGGGTCCTGCGGGAACGCCGAAACTGGCTGTGGCTCTGGGCGCTGCCGCCGCCGCTGCCCAAGCGGGTGACGGGCGGGGGCCGCCTCTGCGCCCCCGTCCTCAGGGGATGCGGTCAAAGGGTGCCGTGTCTGCAAAGCAGCCCTCGAAGACGCTGTCCACCGCCGCTGCCGCCTTCGTGCCCTTGCAGTAAGGGTTCATGCTCACTGCGGGGGGGGGCCAGGGGGGGCGCAGGGAGGGTGGGGAGATGAGGGAACACCTGCAGCAGCAGCGGTCCTGCCTTGGCAACCAAAGGCTCGCGCTCACTGCAGGAGGGCCAGAGGGGGGACCGCGATTCCGGAAGCGAGGACTTGCAGAGGTGTGGATGCACAGCAGGCAGGGCCCTCAAGCCACCCCCCCTCAAGCCAGCACAGCCGCCCCTGCTGCGGCTCGGCTCGCTCACCCGACAGCTCGGCGCGCCGCCGCACACACTTTTGGAACTGCCCCTGCACCGCCACGTTGCCGCGCAGCAGCTCCATTTTGAAGTCGCAGTCGCCTGCACAAACGGACGGTCGATGTAGGGAAGGCATCGAAGGAGTGCAGGAGAGGGACAGGCAGCACAGGGTTGGTAGCAGGGCTCAGGGGTCCAACAAGGTCGGGGGTGCCGCAAGCTTGCACGCGTGCGCCCTGGAGCACCCTGCCACCTGGCGGCCCAAACCTGGCAGTGCAGTGGCGTTCCCCTTCTTGCGCACTGCCTTGAGAGCTGCATGCGTGGTGCTGGCATGCCCTGCCGCTTGCCGCTCACACCATGCCGATCGCCCCCCCCCGCTGCAGACAGCACCCACCCGACAGCGCGGCGGCGCGGATCTCGCTGCACGCGTGGTGCTGGCAGTTGGTCCAGTCCAGGTTTTTGCCGCGGCAGTGATCGTACGCATGCACCAGCTCATGTGTCAAGGCGTGGTTGATCTCAATCTGCAGGCGGTGCAAAGCAGGCAGCCGGGGGAGGTGGTTGAGAGCGGCGCGCGGCGGTGGTGCGCCGGCAGTGGCCTTGTGCACGCACCAAAAGCTCTGCTGCCGCTGCCGCCACCGGCATCGGCAAGCCTAGCTTGCTTGGCTTGTGATGTTCACACGGCTTGCCTGCGTCGCCAGGTGGTTGTGGCAGATCACCACGCCATCTGGCGGCCGGAAGCCGCCGCCCACCTGTCCGGGCAATGAGAGAATGAAAGCTTTGAAAAAGGAAGTAAGGGATGGTGGGGGAGCGTCTCGGGGGACAGACGGGGCATGGCAGGGCCCAGGGGCAAGTGGCAGCAAGCATCCCGAGAGTCTCAATCAAGCGAGCGATGCCGCATGCGGGGTGCGCCGTGCCCGCACCCGCACCCTCCCCCCCGCACCTCCAAACTGCAGTTCTCTATCTGGACGAAATCCTTGCCTACTGAGCATCCCGCCTGGGCGAAACGGGAGTCGCACAGGCAAGCGGAACACGCCTGAAATGGAGACGCAGCGCGATCGGGCAGTGCAGCGGCACGTGGCGCACCGCTCCACCGCTCGCCGCACGCCGCCCCCACCCAGCACCCACCTCGTCCATCTTGTCAATCATGAATTTGACCATGGGGCTACGCGACGTCGCATAGTCGACCATCTCGCGGCACTGCTTCGCGCTGGTGCCCTGCCACACGGTCTTGCCCTCTGCCGGTTCCCCCGCCGCTGCCGCCGCTGCCGCCGCGGGCGGCGCTCCAGCCTGCTGGGCGCGGGCCGCACATCGGGGCTGCTGCTGCGCTGCCGCTGAGTCTTGTGCGCCTGCTGGGTCTTGCGCGCCTGCAGGGGAGCGAGCAGGGGGGAGAGCTGAGCTTGGGGTCGCTGTGAAGGCGCCGGCAGCCTCTCACGGCCTTCTCTGGCACGAGCCGCAACCCACCTGCTGCCCCTGGCTGCTGCGCCACCGGCTGCGCCTCCTCCTGTGCGGGCATGTTCCGGAGGAGCGAAAACTGGAGTTTCCTGTGCGTCTGCCGGGTTGTGAAAGATCTGAAGTGTTGAGAAGCGTCGGATAGATAGCTAGGAGGCGCAACAACGCGCAGTGTGGGGTTGCTGCCACACAATGCGCTTCCGACGCAGCCAGCGCCCGCAACGCGGCACGCTCCACTGCCCACGCCTGACTACCAGCACGGGCTCAGGTATGACACAGAGGATGGTCAGGAGTGCTCACAGGGCAATCAATAGGTCGATGCAAGATCAGATGCGCGGTTCGTTGGGCGCAGAGGTCAGAGGCGCAGCACAGCGCTGGCAGGGGCTGCCGCTGCTGCCGGCCGCGGCCGCAGGCGTGGCGTCATTTGCCGCCTGTGTGCCGGCTGCCTTAACCGCAGGCCGGCACTGGTGCTGCGCTGCGACAGCGCCTTGGCTGGCGGAGGTTGCTCCGGCGGCAGGTCTATGAATGCAGACCTGCGACGCTGCCGCGGCGGCGGCGGCTGCGGCTCCGCAGGCGGCGCCGTGGAGGGGTTTGCTGCTGCAGCGGCAGGCGCCGCGCTGCCGCCGCCGTTGCTGCCTGCTGCCGGGGGCGCCTCCGCCGCGGCTGCGGCCCCAGGGATGCCAGCGACTGCCGCTGCAGGGGCTGGCGCCGCCGCCGCTGCAGCAGGGGCGTACGTCATGCGCACTTTGTCCCGAGGCAGCGCTGGCTGACCCAACTTCAGCTGCGACACTGCCACCAACGCACCCACTGCTGTTGCTGTACCGCCCAGGGCCACCAGGAAAGGCAGCACGCTGCCTGCCGCTGCCGACAGCGTCGCCGCGACCGCCAGCAGCGGCGCCAGCGCCAAGGCGGCGGCCGTCGAGGTGCGGGCAATGGCGGCTGCGAGGTTTTTGTTCAAGCGAAAGCGGTGTGCATAACCCAACACCTGTCAGGAGGCATAGGGATGGGTGAGTGAAGGGGTGGAAGTGAGAGTGAAGAACAGGGGACAGTGGAGGGAAGAGAAGGGAGTGAGTGTGGGTTGCCAGCGGCAGTGCCTCGCACCGCTAGCACACCGCTCCCTGCCCCAGCCAGCCCTCTTGCCAAGCGCACCTGCGGTGCCGTGGGGGCAACGGCACAGACCAGAGCGGGGCCCAGCGCTCCCAGCGTAGCCGCGACAGGCCAGCCCAAGCGCAGCGCGGCGCCGCAGGCGGCCGCGCCCAGCGCCAGCGGCGGCAGCAGGCGCAGCGTCAGCACGCCGCCCACGTCGGCAGCCTGCGTGTGGGGGAGCAGTGCGGGTTGGGTGCAGTGAGGGCTGCATGTTTGGCACTAAAGCAGGGTCAGCAAGTGCACACCGTGCTGGCAAGAACACGGCAAGAAGAAAGCAAGAACAAACAGAGAAGAAACACGAAAGAGAGAGAGAGAGTCGGGGAGGTGTGCAGGGTAGGGGAGTGAGCGAGCCCTCAGATTTCATACTAAACTGGTCACCGAGCGTGCCGGGCCACGCCGCGCCCCCCCGCCCCCCGAGGCTTGGCGGTGCTGGCGGGTGGCGGGTGACGTGATGACGAACGGCGGGGGAGCGGCGGCGATGGGGGTGGGGCACGGTGCGGCGAGCGGCGGGAGCGGCGGCGGTGGGGGTGGCGTGGGGGGTGGGGATGAGGCAGCGGAGAGGCGAGGCGAGGCGGGGGCGGCGGCGGCGGCGGGAGCAGCAGGGGCAGCCAACGGGAGGCTAAGGGCAGAGCTTTGCAGCCTGGCACTTCCACTGCTCTCCAGTTGCGTTTTATACATCACTGGGCTCTAAAAGGGGGGCTCTCTCTCAAATGCAAAGCGGTGCAGCAGGCAGTGCAGCAAGGCAAGGGTGCTCAGAGCAAGACAGGCAGCAGAGCAGGCAAGCAGCAGGCGCATCCTTGCAATATGCAGCATTGTGGCAGCAGGATATTGCAGGCTGACGCAGGCTCACCAAGCACCACATGCACCTGCCCTGTAAAACCCCAGCTCCCCAGCAACCCACCTCTCTGCACCCCACCCCCACCGTCGCAGGCGCCGCAGGCACCATGCACAGTCCTCTAATGCTGGCCACTGCAAGGCAGCGCCCTGCCCAACCCCCAACGCTGTGCTGTGCCGGAGCAGGCCCCACGATTCTGAAGGAAAACGGTGTCTCGGCGCTGCCCTGCCCACCTGGCGAGGCTGCGGCGGGCCAACCTCCAGTGTCAGCCCCCAGGCCAGCAGCGCCAGCGGCCCATGCGCCAGCGCCAGCTGGCTGGTCGCAAGGTCCAGGGTGGGGGTGAGCTGGCGGCCCGCCAGCACCAGCGCCGCCGCAGCTGCATACGCCCAGGTGGGGGGGTCTGCCAGCAGCTGCCGCAGCGCGTCGCCTGGCGTGCCGCCGCCCACGGCGACGCGCGCAGCGGCAGCGGCAGCCTCGCCGGCGCCCTCCACCGCCAGGGAACACTGCGCCTCGTCCCACTCCACCTCCAGCCGGCCCTCGCGCCACACGCCCGCCTGCAGCGGGAGCGCAGGGACGGGACGGGGGCGGGGGCAGCGTCAGGCAGGCAGGCAGGCGAGGGCAAATGTGCAGAATTCGGGGCCCGTGGATCTCTCAGCAGCTGGGTACTGCGCGTCTGCCAGGCCCACAGCCAGCCTCCCCACCCCTCGCTCCTTTCACAGCCAGCCAGCCACAGAAAAGCGCCCACCTGCACTCTTCCGCTGGCAAACGTGCGCACGCCGACGCCCTCCATGCGCCCGCCGCGCCACTCCCCCTCGTAGAGGCCCCCCTTGGGGAAGCGGTACACGCCGCGCCCCTCCTTGGCGCCGTTGCGCCACTCGCCTGCGGTTGGGGGCGAGGCATGGGCGGGCGGGGGTGACGAGGACAGCCGGCTGTGCGACGGCGTGCTGTAAGCACAGGTGGGCTGCTGCAGCGATGGCACATGTACGGATGGTTGCTGCAAGGGCATCCCACCCTCTCCTCACGAGCACCCGCCCCCGCCACAGCTTCCCACCTTCGTAGCGCGCGCCGCTGGGGTAGGTGTAGGTGCCAAAGCCCTGCTTCAGCATGCCCACCCACTCGCCGCGGTACGTCCCGCCATCCTCGTGCTTGTACTGCTCTGGAAAGGCAGCACCCGCGGTGGAGAACAGGAGGTAGGAGCCCGCCCAGGAGGCCAGGTGGTGGGCAGCACCCACCAGCAGCGCGGACTGCAGGCCGGACGGCCCAAAGGCTGCGGCGGCGAGCGGCACCGCGCGGCGGGCAGCGCGCCGCCGGCGCCGGCCGCGCCGGCCAGCAGGCCGCGCTCCTTGGGGTGCCGCGTGCGGTAGGCCAGCCTGCGGGGAGGGTTTGGCGGTGTTAAGAGCAGAGGGAGGGCTCGCCAAGGCGGAGCAGTGAGCGGCGGCGTTCCAGAGCTGTCACCAATGGACGCGCTTCCCCAGCACCCACCAGGCGAGCGTGGAGGACAGCGTGATGGACAGCAGCGCGCCAAGCAGCACAGGCAGGTGGATGTCAGCAAGCGCGAGGCTGGGACAGGGGGGAGGGGCAGGGGCAGTTAGTGGCAACGTCAACAGGGAGCAGGCGGCGCACGCAGGCGGCGGCGGCGGCGGCAGCAAAGGTGGGCACGCACACCCCCTCACCCATTGAAGGTCTGCAGGATCAGCGAGGGCAGCGTGACCCAGTTGACGAACTTGGCGGCTGTCTGCGGGCAGGGAGAAGAGGGCGGGGCATGCAGGCGAGCTGAGGCCTTCGGCTCCACGCGGCTGCACACGATCGCCCAGTGAGGCAACCCGATCGCCCTTACCTCGCCATCGCCGCTGGAGAAGACGCCGGTGCGGCGCAGCGCCGCCCCGACGCCGAGCGCAGCCGCACAGGGGCCTAAAGTCGCCATGCAGCCCTGCATGACTGGGGCCTGCATGACGATCGATAAAGTGTGCGGCGTCAAACGCAAACACAACAGAGCTGGGGTTGTCAAATGCACTGGGCCTTCTTCTCCGCGCTGGAGCGTCCCGGCACGCGTCTGGCAATCGCAAGGGTCCCAGGCGGTGCATCGTGACTTGTAGGCCCAGCCGCACAGCGGTCAAGCGCTTCTCCCAAATTCCGCCGGCGCCGCCGTTTTCGCCGCCGGCGCTGCCGCCGTAACTGCCCCCTGTTCTCCCTGGCCCCGTGCCAGCACAATGCTGGCGGCCCGTCAGAAGGCCGCTCGTGAACAGCAGCGCGCCGCCACGCAGGCGCAACTGGCGAAGTTCCGTTCGTCGGCGGCGGCGGCGCTGGAGGAGGCGCGGCAGCAGGCCACCTGCGAGGCGGAGCAGGCGGCGCTGCACGCACGTGCGGCAGCGGAGGCAGCTCAGCGTGCGCCCCTGGGGCAGGGCCATGCTGCCGCCGCCGCCGCGTACCAGCAGCGCCGGCAGCAGCTCCAGCAGCGTGTGGCAAAGCAAAACGCGGCGCAGATCGCGGCACAGGCTCGGCACGCGGCAGCGCTTGCGGCGCGCCAGCAGCAGCTCAACTCGCTGATGCAGCTGGTGAGGGGTGGTAGGGGCGGTGCGCAGAGGATACAGCGCTATGCCTGGCCCTGCGCGTTGCCTGCTGATCAGGCTGCACAGCCACGACTGCTGCTATGCGTAACCGCCAATCGACAGCTCGAGCCTCCTGCCGAGCCGGCCCCCCCCCCCTACCCGTGTCTCCCTCCTCCCAGGAAGCCCAGCGGCTGCAGCGCCAGAAGCGTGCCAGCATGGCAGAGGCGCAGCGCTCACGAGCGCTGGCAGTGGCAAACGCGCGCCGCGCCGCCGAGGCGGCGCAGCTGCACGCCGCAGCGGCGGCGAAAACGGCGGCGGCAGCGGCAGCTGGCCGCCCCCGCCCCGCGGCAGCCGCCGGAAGCGCTTGCATCGACTACAGGTTCACCCGCATGCACGACCTCGCGCCGCCAGCGGCATCAGGCGCCGCCAAGGAGCTGCTGGGCGCGCAGCGCGCCGGCGGCGGCTCCCGTGCCGGCGGCCTCAGCAGCAACTGCAGCAGCGACAACCCCAGCAGCAGCGGCGCTACCGGCGCCCCATTCACCACGGTCCGCTACCACGGACTACCTGCGCGCGCTGCAGTGGCGCCGCGGCGGTGAGGTGGCGGCAGGAAGGCAAGGCTTGACGAGCGCAGCAGCGGCGGCGAGATGTGCATCGTGCATGGCCGGTGTGCTGCTCACTTTTTGTGTCACTGTTTTGGACTGAGCGATCCGCATTGCTATGTAACAACCAAAGATGCTAGGTCTCTAGAGCATGGCAGCTTCGCAGAGCGCAATGCGGAGACGTGCAGGCAACACCGTGTTTCAAGGTTATGGTGTTGGGTCGGGCGGCGCCGCGCGCCCGCCAGCTGCCCAGCAGCTCAGGCCGCCTTGCCGTCGCTGCCCGCCCCCGGGTTCATGCCAGCGATGGCAAACGTGAGCGCCGTCGCGTACGCAGAGAAGCCCAGGTACGGCAGCATGAGCTGAGCTGCGGTCTCGTCCACCTGCATGGATGTGTGCCATGGTGGAGGAAGGGTGTGTGTGGGGGGTGGCGGGGTGGGGGGTGGGGTGGGGGGGGGGGGGGACAAGCGGGTTGTCCGGCTGCAGCTGGCACCAAACCCCGGACCACCGCCCCAACCGCACCACGCTGCCTCCCAGCTGGCCTGCGTGTAGCTGCGATGACCGCCCTACACCAGCACCGCACACTTCCCTGCAAGTCCCTTAGAGCAGCTGCGTGGTTGCGCACCTGGGCAAAGTGGTAGATGGTGGCGGACAGCACGCCCAGCAGCGCTGCACGGCAGGCAGGGGGGAGGGAGGGGCGGAGAGCACCACGTTGCGTTGGGGCGATGTGGCGGCAATGCGGAGGGGGGGGCGACGGCAGTGTCCGAGAGGAGCAGAGGGCACGCCCAGCAGAGCTGCGAGGCAGGTGGGAGAGCGGCAAGGGGGTGGGGGTGGGCGGGGGGAGGGAGGGAGCAGCACGCCAACAAGGCGGACGCGGCAGCAGTGCTGGGGGAGCGAAGGAGCGAACTGTCGGGCAGCGGCGGACAGCGCGCCCAGCAGCGCAGCAACTTGCACCAGCAGGGGGAGGAGGGGTGCCGCTCACCCAGGATGTCTCGCTTGGCCCAGGCCAAAGCTCTTGGCCCGGAAGAAGAGCGGTTGCCACGCCAGGTTCAGAATGAGCTGCGCAGCGTACAGGCCCAGCGCAGCGCGCCGCCGCCTTTCTGCAGGGAGGCGGGGGGCAGCGGGAGGGGGTTGGCCCAGAGGCAGGCGGAGCGAAGCTTGCGGCGTGCTTGGTAGTCAGTACGAGGCACCTCCTCGCTTTGCGTTCTTCGCCTCACCTGGTACACCCGGTGAGCGGCGTAGCCCTGCGCGGTATACAGCACCGCCCAGGCGGGCCCAAACAGCACCGTGGGAATGGTCCACTTGGGCTGGTGACGGGAAGGTGCGGAGCAGCGGCGTTGAGGTCTATGAAGGGGCGGCAGAAACGGCGGCCCGCGCCGTGCTGGCCTTTGCCTGCTTTACCACCTAAGCAAGGGCAACACAGACAGTGATACAGCACTACTAGTAGCACTGACAGCCCCCGGGGTGACGCCTTATCGCTACACGGTCAGCGGGCGGCATGCCGCTTCACCGGGCGGCGGTGCCGCCGCCGGGCCCCAGCCCACCATCGTGGCGCCCTGTTGCTACGCGTGGCAGCCCCTTGCGCGTGGCAACCTACCTTGGCGAGTTTGGGGTACCAGGAGAGGATGTCTGGGGCGCTTACGAGGCCCATCAGCTGCCCCAGCACCAGCGGCACGCCCACAGACACCGCCACGCTCGCTGTGTTGCCCATGGTGTGCAGCAGGAGGCAGGCAGTGGGACAGGGAGGGGCGTTCACGTTGCCAAAAAAAAAGCCTCGTCTGCAGCTGCCGCCACTTGGAAGCGCAGCGGCCACAGCGCGGTCGGCGCACCCCGGCCGCTGTCGCAGCTGGGGCTCTGGAGCCCTCACCGAAACCTCACTGGTGCTTCAATTCCAACGCCCGCTCTCTGCCATCGCATTATGCGGACCTCGACGCGGGTCAGGC
The DNA here is from genome assembly GCA_002245815.2 of Micractinium conductrix. Lineage (NCBI taxonomy): Eukaryota > Viridiplantae > Chlorophyta > Trebouxiophyceae > Chlorellales > Chlorellaceae > Micractinium > Micractinium conductrix. Next base: position 2,417 of record LHPF02000100.1, on the reverse strand, counting down.
TGCTTCTGCGACGGCACCAGCAGCCATGGAGGCGGCGTTCGCCAGCAGGCTGCCTAGGGATGGTTCGCGGTCGTTGGGGGAGTCGCTCGGAGGGATCGGCAGGCAGGCAGCCATGGAGTAAGCCGCTGGGCATTCGACAGCTGACGCCGAGCACATCGGCCCGCCAGCAGGGCGGCGGCACGGGCGGTGGGCCTTGCAATGTCGGTCTGAGAATGTCCCCCCGGGGGCCCTGTATGTGGCTGCGCCGTGGCTGGCGTCATCTCTCCTGTGCGCCCCTTGTGGATTGTGACACCAAGCATGTGTTGCTTGGCCCTCCCCCACATGTTTCAGCGGCACTTGTTTCGCCGCGAGTTGAGTGATCCATGCCGTTGCCCCTCGAGTTGACCCTCGGCCAACGGGAATTGACTTCTGATGCAAAACAGCACAGGCAGTGTCCTTTGTTACACCTATTTGTAGCTGGCGTAGACCAGGATGGGAGGATGCCACCAAACGGAAACGGAAACGGAAAGGGTTTTGCCTGCAGCAATGCACGCGCTGCAGCCAGCCTGCCTTGCAGCCAGCCTTCGCCAGCTGGCAAAGGTTGCATGAGAGGCGCAGCGCTGCCCGACGCCAACTTCGAGCGCGGCGCCTAGGCGGCCTCGTGGCTGAACCAGTCGCCCACGCGCTGCAGCGCACTGGCGCCCAGTCGCTTGGCGCCTTGCAAGGTTGTCTCCAAGAGAACCGGGCCCAGCACCGCCCCTTCGTTGTTCTGCAGCAGCGCGGCTGCAGCGCGCAGGGAGGACGAGGGCGAGGTGCGGCAAAGTGGACGTCGTGCAGTGGCGCAGGGCTATTGAAAGCAATCAGTACAGCAGTACAACAACCGAACCACAAAGAACTGCATTAGTTAAAGGAACAGTACAGCTGCCAGCTCACCCGCCAGCGCTCCACCACTTGGTGCTTGCCCGCGCCCAGGGCCGCAACCGAGATGGCGCCAGCCTCGGCACTGTGACCTGCACCAAGAAGAAAGAGGTGGGCGCTGAAGCGTGGGCTTCAACAGCAGCAGAGGCCTAGGCGCAGCGCCCTGACCGATGGCACACGGCGGTGAGCACCCCCCGTGGTGCACTGGAAAGCAAATGGGTTTGTGCTCAAACCCGCATGCACATGCAGCTGCCGCACGGCGTAGGCTAGCCTGCCATGCTTCGGTGGTGTGGCAGCTGTTGCTGCAGCACACCGCCCGCCCGCCTCCACTGTTGGTCGTGCTGCGCCCGCTGTGCACACTGTCTGTGGCGCATGCTGCTGCTGCTCGCTCACCGCTTCCACCATGGTAATTATCAACGCACGAACCAGGTCGTGCTGCCCCGCCGCCACCAAGCGCTCTGTGACCCCACCACCGCCGCCGCATGCCCCGCCTGCACCGCCTCCACCACCGCGGCCGCAAGCACCACGGCTGCCGCCAGCTGCAGCTCGCCTGCGCCGGGCTCATGCTGCGTCGGCTGCGTCGGCTGCACGCCGCCGTCGCCCCTGCTGGCTGCGGCCGTGGTGGGCCCATCCGCCGGCGCGGCGGCCGGGGGCGCCGCCGCCGCCGCGTCTTGCGGCGCTGCAGCCTCGCAAGGGCTGTCGCCGCCCTCGCGCACGCTCAGCGCCGACATGCCAGCTGTCAGCTCGCTCTGGGCCGCCTCTGCCAGCAGGGCTGCCGGCGCGGAGGGCGCGGCCTGGGCCTCAGCTGGCAGCCCGCCATCCTCTGCAGGTGCGGCACCAGGGTCGGCAGGGGCCGCCGCCGCCGCCGCCGCTCCTCGCAAACTGCCCCTGCGGCCTCCGGTGCGCCAGCCGCCGCGGCTTCCTCCCAGAACGCCGCCGACACGGCGGCTGCGGTTTCCTCGCTGCCTGCCGCCAGCAGGTGGAAAGCCAGCTGGCGCCCACCTCTGCCTGCGGTGGGCCATCTTCACTGCCGCAATGCACAGGCGCCCCGCCGCGCGCGCGTCGCCCTGCGCTACCAGGCGCTCCACGACCTCCCTGCAGTAGGAATCCAGGCAGCAAGGGGGGAAATGAGAGGTTCCTGAACCAGCGGCACAAAGCTGCGGCGCCGCTTGGGCGCAGCAAATGCGCCGCGCCCGCTCGCGTGCGAGCCGCCGCTGTGCCGGCTGTTGCAGCACCAACCAACCCACCTATCGAATCCGTCAAAGTTCATGGCCAGCACAGCGCGCGTGGCCTCTGTCATCGCCGCCGCGCCGCCGCCCTCGACCGCCGCAGCAATGGCGGCCGCGGACATTGACACAGCGCCTGCAAGTGGAGGGGATGGGCGGGAGCATGGCGGCCGTAAAAGGCAACAACCGAGAGCATTGAATCCCAAAGCTGGCACACAGCTGGTTGCCAAGGTGTTGGGACAAACAGCTGGCACCGCGGCTGCACGCACAGCCCACCTCCGTGGCGGCGGCGGT
>LHPF02000001.1:5897500-5958903 GCA_002245815.2 Micractinium conductrix | reverse complement strand
CACGACAGCCGACGGCCGGCAGCCACCTTTGAGCGTCACTGCGCCAGGCCGACCCCTGCTTCGCCACACACATGCGGCCTTCCCTCCCCCCCCTACCTTTGCTGTGATCTCGTAGCTCTGCCGCGGGTCCCCCATGCGCAGCTTCTCGGCAGCTTCCGCGCGCGCCGCCTCGACGCCAGTCCTCAGCTCATCCAGCAGCGCCCTGCAAGCACGGGTGCGCGAGGGGCAGGGTGCAGGTGGGGTTGGGGCCAAGCAGGGCAGGCACCGGGACGCGGCAAGCACCACCAGCAGCGCGCAAGTAGCACACGCCTGCCCCGCGGCGCCTGCCCCCCGAAGTTCGGGTCATTTCATAGTGTGCCCCTGCGTCACGCTGGTGCCGAGTGGACGCGGCACAGGGCTGCCCACTCACTCTGGCTGCAGCGCGTGGCCCTTCTTGGCGCACTGTTTGAGGCCATAGATGCAATCATCCCTGGGTGGGTGGGTGGGTGGGTGGGTGGGTGGATGGGCGGGCGGGTGGATGGGTGGATGGGTGACGGCATGATGGGTGGACCGACGGCGGTGGCGGCGCAAGGCGGTGCACAACAGCGCCAGGCGCTGCTTCCTGGCACACGCCGTGGCACCGCGACAGACAGGCCCCCGCCCCTCACCGAGTGCTGCTCGCCAGATATCTGAGCAGGTCGCTGTTGGCGTAGTCTGCTGCAGGGTGGTTGGTGCCCAGGGCCTGGTTTGGGGAGGGGAGGGAGGGCAGAGGGCGGGTGGAGGAGGCATTACGGCGCGTGCAAGAGTGGCGGCGGCCGCCGGTTGATGCGCAGGCACCAGCACGACCAGCCCCAACTAAACCAGATTGCAGCCGGGTTGGGTGTCCCCCCCCCAGTTCCAAACATCCCGCCGCGGGGAGCACCGGCCGGCGGCTGCGGCGCCCGCGCCGCCCCCCGGAGCACGACGCCACGCACCGAGCCGGCGTTCAGCACGCCCTGCACGCTGCGCCCCTTCTCCAGCGCGCGCTTGATGGTCAGCAGGTCGAAGGCGCGGGCGGCGGCCTCCAGCGAGGCAAACCCGTAGATCTTTGGGTGCTTCTTGTGCCGTTGTCGCAAAACACAAACCTGTCGAACGGAAGGGGGCGGAAAGAGGCGGGGGGGGGGCAGCGGGTGGGTCGGCGGCCGGCGCTCCCCTGCGTGCTGCACGGCTGCAGAAGGCCGCGCATTGCTGTGCGACCGCAAGCGCACACCCAACAGCAAAGGCTGCCTGGGAGCTGTGCGCGCGAGGGGCAGCGGCCCCTGGCTGCGGGCGCCGGCCCGTGTCGCCGCGTGCGGGCGCGTAGGCCTGCCCCCAGCAGGGGAGCTGCCCAGAGGGCTGCCATGCTCCCCTGGTGGCCGCAGGACGGCGCTAGAGGTCTGAGCGGAGCAAGCGAGCGGGCTTTCTGGGCTCTGCCGGCACTGCAGCTACTGCCAGCCCCGCACGCAGCCCTGCTCACTGCACGTCGAACTTCTGAAGCCCTGCAGCAGCGTGAGGACAACGCGGGGCGCGGCTCGAGAGAAGCGGGGTGCGAGCCTGCGGTCACACCCTCAGGCTCACACCCGGCGCCGCTGTGCTCGCAAACCCGTCTGCCACACATGTGCATATCGAAGCAGCCGCGGGCGACCGGCAGCGAGGCGCCTGCAGCCGGCAAGCCCCCAACTCACCGCTATTGGTCCCAGAGTGCGTGTGACGCCTCTGAAGGCGGTCGGCTCTCGGCTGCGGTATGACGACGTCACAGCCGTGCCCTGTGGAGGGCTCGGACGCTGCGGCGGGGCCAACAGCGCGGCCAGCGCCTCCACCGACATAACTCCTGCGGGACCTACTGCGCGTGGTGATGCATGCCTCGGAAGGGTGCGGGGGTGAGGAGGCGAGCACACAACGCGTGGTCAGGCATACCGCCGCAGCGACGCTGGCGTCTCGCAGTGGGTACTGCATCGACATCGCGTTGTGCAGGCTGCAGCCTCCGTGGTTGCTGCTGTCAGAGGTGGTCTTGTCTCAAACGGTTGCTTGTCAGTGACAGGAGAGGCCTGCATGCCCAGCCCGCGGCGCAGCCAGCGCCGCAGCGCCCGCTGCCTGCGCCGCCCCCGTCGTGCTGGTGGTTACCTGGCGAGAGACAGCATCGTCTGAGCAACTGGAAACTCCCCAGCATCCTTGCTCACAGCTGGCAGGGCTATATGTCGCACTTCGGGCTACTCGGGTAATAGTTGTGCAAACCCGGCGGGCACCGCAGCGCACTACAAGGGCCACAAGCCTGCAGTTCGCGGTCGGCACGGCAGGGTTACGGCTGTCGACCCCAGTTGGCAGCACCAGCAGACGCGGTGTACGCATCCGGGGAGCTTGCGCGCCGGCCATTGTTCAGGGCTTGCGGGAGAGGGCAACATGCGGTGCCTTCTGTGGACAGTGCCCTGTGCACCTTGAGCACGAGGCGCTCGTGCAGCGGTTCATTTGCCATTGGGAGGGCAGCGTGCCATCCTATGTGTTGACCTGAAGCATCGATCGCGCGGCAGTTGCGCATCCCCACACGCTAGACCCCGTGCGAGTGCCGAGCGGTAGTGCGCCGCCTCGTCACGTCTGTTTCTTCGGGCACCGCAAGCGATATAGCTAGCACCGTCTCCTGCACCCGGCATGAGCAGGTGGCATGACGCGCCGGCAAGGCCGCAAAGGGTTTGGCAGCGCCACGCGCCGCGCAGCCAACCTTGCATTCCCGCCAAGCGCGCGTTGCGCCAGCCGCTGTGGAGCGCATGCAATTGCCCAACAGTTTGTGGCTTCGATAGCAAACCCGACAGCAAACCCAAACGCCGACAAGCCTCCTGAACAATTCTGAAGAGCCGACAGGGCAGGGCGCAACCTGCAGGCGACTTTCACCGCCACGCCACTTTGTGCCCACCTCCACCCAAACCCCTTTGGCCTTTCTCTGGCTCCTCTGGCCTTGCCATCCGCCCACAAGTACGGCGCAAGGAGCGACCTTGCAGCGGGAGGTGCCGCTGGGCTGGCCTCCGCAGCGGCCCGCAAGGGTCCCTGTGTGAGGGCGGCGGGTGGCTGGCCCGCCCCATTGATCGCGCCAGCATGAGCGATGGAGGCGGATCAGGCAGCAGAGCAGCCGCAGGTGCCCTCTCCGCCGCTGTCCGCCGTGCCTGAACCAGCGCTGGCGCCCGCGACCGAGTCGCCGCCGCCTCTTGCAGCCCCGCCGCTGGTGCCACCAGAGCAGCATGCTGCAGCAGCTGCGGCGGCGGCGATCGGCGCAGCAGGCCCGGGGGATGTGAGCCCCGTCAGCACTGCGCACCACCCACCGCAAGGCCTTCACCACCTCACCCGGCACTGGCTTCCCGACGAGCAGCGGGGCGAGGCAGTGCTGCAGCGCCTGGGTGCCCCCGACATGCGCACCGCGGAGCAGATGGTCCGGTGAGGGCAGGGCGGCGCGCCGGCAGAGGGCTGGATACTGTTCAGCATGTGACACACACGGCGGCGGCCGCCGCCGCCGCTCTCTACCCCTGCTCTCACGCCAACAGGTTGCCCTCGCTGCTGCCTCCCTCCCTGGCCTGCAGCACCATGGGGCAGAGGGAGCTGAGAGACGCTTTTCAGCGGGTCTATGGCGCAGCCACGCAGGTGACGGTGGGTGCCTGGCAGCGGCAGGCCCGCAGCGGCATGTTCGCGCGTCACCCGCGCTCAAACCCCCTGCCGGTGTGCCAACACCCCCGCCGCTCACTGCCGTGTCGCACCGCCGCCCCCACGACTCTTTCATGCAGAGCTTCAACAACTCTTGGCTGAGGCGCAAGCTTGCAGAGGGTGAGGGTGGTTGTGATGCGGAGGGAAGGCTGTCGTGCCTGGTATCGCCTTGCCTGCGCTGTCGGCATGCATGGGAAGTGTCCTTCGCCGCCGCCGCTCCGCTCGCTGGTCCTTGAACCTGCCAGCCGTACCACCCACCCTGCCCTGCAGCCCTGGGAGTGAAGGCTGCTGGTGTGAGCAAGACACGCAAGCGCGGCGGAGGCGGGCGCGGCGCGCGGCGCAGCGGCAGCCGTGGCGCCGGCGCCGCGGCCGGCACGAGCAAGGCAGGCTCGCGCAGCGGCCGGAGCAGCGCCGCCACCGCCGCGCCGCCTGCAGCTGCTGCCGCTGGCGGTGACGGCGCGCCGCGAGAGACGGCGCGCGCAGCGCTTGCGGTGGCCATGGCAGCTGAGGCAGCGGGTTCAGAAGGAGAGTGCAGTGAGGAGGAGGAGGAGGAAGAGGGGGAGGACGAGGGGGACTGGTGGAGCGACCTCACCCCCGGCTCGGCCGCCACGCGCGGCAGCGGCGGCGGCGGCGGCGTGCCGGCGGCCGCGGCGGCAGCGGCCATGGCGGCGGCGGCGGCGGCGGCGGCGGCGGGCGAGGAGGCGGCGACCCGCCGCAGCACCCGCAAGTCGGCGGCACGAGACGCCCAGGTGGCGGCTGCCATGCAAGACTTTGCTGGCGGGCTGCTCAGCGCGGCGGAGCAGCTGCGCACGCCCAACCCTCCCAAGCTGGAGGCCCTGCCTGAGCTGGGGCCCTGGGGCCAGCAGCAGCCGCCGACGGCAAAGGAGATGCAGCAGTGGAGGGAGCAGCCGCACTGGCGCCACCTGCACGTGCCGTCCGCCGGCGGCGACGAGCCGCTGCTGCCTGCCATGCTGCCAGAGCTGGGCAGCGGTGCAGCGGCCGCAGCAGCAGCAGGCCTTGCGCCGCCGCCGCACGGCTTTCTGCAGCCCACAGCGGCGCCGCCACCCTTGCAGCTGCCCTCTGCGGCGGCGGTGCAGCCAGCGGCTCAGCCGGCTGCCGCCGCCGCCGCCTCTTCCTGCCTGCTGCACACCTACCTGCAGCAGACGCGCCAGCAGCAGCAAGGCGTGCATCCCTCGCAGCGCTCCCAGCCCAGCCCACTCCCGTCGGGTTTCCCTCTGTTTGTGGGAGGCGGCACAATCAGCCCGCGAGCACCGCCCGCGGTGCCCCCCGAGGTGGTGGCAGCGGCGGTGGCGGCTGCGCAGGCTGCGGCAGCAGGCCCGGCGCACACCGCCGCCTCCAGCGCACTGCCCGTGCCGCCGGCGGGTCCTCCGCCGCCGCCGCCGCAGCCGCAGCCGCAGCAGCAGCTGTGGCAGCTGTCCACTGCCGTGGCCGAGGCGGCAGCTAGGCAAGCTGAGGAAGCAGCACAGGCAGCGCAGGCAGCGGCGCGCCCGCCCGCCGCTGCAGCCCTGAGCCGCGGCGGCACGCCGCAGCTAGGGGAGGCACCGCCGCCGCCGCCGCCGCCGCAGCAGCAGCAGCAGCAGCGGTCGGTGGAGCCTGCACCGCAGGTCCAACCGCCAGCGCTGCACCTGCAGCATCAGCAAGCCGAGCAGGCTCGGCAGCAGCGGCAACAGCAGCAGGAGGCGGCTGCGCAGCTTGTCACGGAGGCCAACATGGAGCCGCCTCCGCCAATGTCGGCGCTGCCGCAGCACCGTCCGCAGGCGGGGCAGGCGTCGCGGCCGCCGCACTCCGCCGCCACCGAGGCCTGAGCGGCCTGCGGCTGCCTGCGTGGCACCGACCGTCACGCCGCTAGCTGCAGCTTCCCCTGCATGTATGATGCACCAGGAACAGGCAGCAGGAACGAACACCACATGGATACCTCCCCACCATCACCACCACCCCACCCCACCCCCGCACCACACCCGACCTGCCGGGCACTCGATCACCACAAACCGCTCTCAATCACACGCACACATTCCCCGCCTGCCCGGTACTGCGCCCTCTCTTCCTCATCTACCTTCCACCGCTGCACAGCAACTGCACCACCCGCACACACAAGCGTCAGCGACACTGCCGGCGTGCACCAGCCCAGTCTCCTCCCCGGCTGTGCTGTCTCGGCCCTCTGCTGGGCCTGGCCCATGCCCTCCCACCGCAAGCCTGTGTCCCTCCCCCGCCTCTCGTTTCGTTTCTTTGCTTTTCCCTCACTGCCCCCCCCCTGCACGGCTGACGCCGCGTTGTCGAGTCCTCCAGCTTTTTGGCCTGCCGCGCCCACTACGTACCTTTGCACTGCCCACGCCCCTATCACCCCACGCGTATGGCTGGCACAGCAGCGCTGACGCGCTGCCCGCCGGTCCCCCCCCCCCCCCCCCCGCCCCCCCCCGTCGTAGAACCTTGACCCTGGTGCTTGATGCGCCTGTGTTGCATGCTTTCGTACCGAGTGCGCTCTGCCTTTTCTGCAGCACTCCAACCCGCGACGAGCTGCCTCGCCCCCCCGGCCGCCCACGCGTGCCGCTCTCGCGCACTGCCGCCGCCGCCGCCGCCGCACCCGCCACGCAACATGCTCCTTGCGTACGGCAGCCAGCCCCATGCTGCACCGTTTCTCCCCCTTTCTGTGCGAAATGTAAGCTCTCTCTCTCTCTACCTTACAGCCGAGGCTAAGGTGGGGCAGGGGGAGACAGCGCAGCAGCAGCCAGCCGCGGCCCGCCTCAGGCCCGGCACGTGCCGGCTGCAGCTGCAGCCCTGCCCGGCAGCCCCGGCCATGCGCCTCAGTGATTCCGGCCGCAGTGCAGCAGGGAGCCTGCTCCCAGGAACAAGCCAAAGACTGCCGCGCTGCTGAGGGTGGTCTGCGGGGTGGGGGGGGGGCAGGGGCAGGAGTGCGCTCGGGCTGGCGATGCAAGGCGCAACAACCGCCGTCGCGCCGGCGGCGCCGCTGGCAGCAGCAGCCGGCTGTGTCGTGTCCGCTGCTGCCTGCGCCACGGCGCCAAAAGCCGCGCGCCATCCCTCCAACCAGGCAGCAGAGCAGGCGCTGCGCCCTACCTGTCCAATGTACCGCACTTTGTACAGCCCAGGCACCTGAACACAGGCGGGGCGGGGGGGGGGGGGGGGGGCGGGCTTCGGAAGCAGCATGCACGCTTGTACGAAGCTTTTCAATATGGCCCGACTGGCACCGTGGCTGAGCGCACGGTGGGCAATGCAGGCATGCTGTGTTCCCAGCCGCAGCCACCAAAATCAACCTTTGCCCGCCCCTTGCCTTGTATCTGAAAGCTTCATATGTGCCATACATTGCCCCTGCATTGCATGGAGAGGTGCAGGCATGGGGCGCACAAGTGGGCAACGCAACCCAAGGAGAGAGGACGGGCATAACCAACACTGCAGTTGTGCACACGCTGCAGAGAACTGCTGCACTCAAGTGCAGCCATGTGTGCATGGCCGCGTGCCTGCCAGGTCTGGGTGGTGCCAGCCGCGCTGCTTGCGCAGGACACGCGGGGCGCCGCCGCAGCAGCTGCCAAACACCCACCTATCGAGGCCCCCAGCGCGCCGCCCACCGCCGCGCCCGTGGCCACCCGGTTCATGCAGTGCTGATCCAGCAGAGCCACTGCAGGGGCACGATGCAGGAAGGAGCGGCGTGAAGCCAGCGGCGGCGGCGGCGGTGGCAGCGGCGGCAGCCCCAGGCAACACCCTCGTGCGCCGCCACAGGCTCGCTCACGCACTCTATAGGATAACCTGCGTTGCTCGGGGGCCCAACACAGGCAGGTGGGGGTGCTGACAGGCCGGGCGGGAGTGTGCTGGACAGGACCCGAAAATTGGAGCGCCTGCGAGCTGCCCGGACGAAGCCAGCAGGCAGAAGAATCAGGTAGGGGCGTGTTGGGACGAGCAACGAGCGTGGCGAGAAGGAGGGGCGGCCAATGTTCTCCCACCTTGGGCGCAATTGGCCTCGCTCTGTGAAGGCCTGATCGATCTGCAGCTACTACTCCATTGTTGCGAGAGCTTGTCACGAGCTATCACGAGGAGGAACGCCCGTCCCGACTCAAGCCGAAAGCCCTGGTTGTTGCCTTGAGCAGCTGGTCGTTTGCCAGGGAGGGCGGCGTTTCGCAACACGACTAGCAGCACACGCTAGTCTTTTAACATACGATGCCGCTGGCAGCAGGCAGGGCGCCGCCCGCAGGGCTGTGCGCGCCCGTCGCCTCCGCCGCCGGGCGGTTGCGTGCGGCGCCTGCCCACTGCACAAGCCACGCCGCCAGCCATCGGTGCACACTACGATTGGCCCCGTTGGCAGCACCGCTTGCACAGCTGGCAACAGCTGGTTGGCGCGCGCGACCTGCGGCCCCAACCACTCCTGGCCGGCAGCGTGCCACGGTCGTCCGCGCCGCCAAGGCAGCGGCGCCGGCGGCGGTGGCGGCGGCGCAGCAGCTGGCATGGTTCACTGCCACCGGCGTGCCGCTGGTCGAGACGCTGCGAGTGCTGACGCTGCAGCAGGCGGCGGTGCGCTGCGCCGTGCTGGTGATAGCAACGGCGGTAGGGGTCGCTTTTGGCAACAAGTTGCTGGACCTGGCGGGCGCTCAGGTAGGGGTGGCATGTTTGCACCGCATTTCCTTCGCAGCAGGGCAGAGCCGGGCAGGGCAGTGGCAGGAGGAAGGAATGCCGTCAGTGTGCAGGCGCAGTACAGTAGGGGCAGCCCACCTCCTCCCGGCGGCATCACCCCCCGCCTCCTCGGCTCTTCTGAGGCCCTCACCATTCCTCGCCCTTGCCAACAGATGGAGTCGGTGGCCGAGCGCACGCGGCGGTCCAGCGGCCTGCCGCTGCTGATGGGCACCGCCCTGGCGGCGGTGCACCGCCCCGCCAAGCTGCTGCTGCCCACCTACGGTGCGGCTGCGGGGGGGCCTGTGCAAGGGGCGTTGGCCTGCCCCTGCTGCTGCTGCTTGCTATTGCTACTGCCTGCTGCTTGTTGCTGCTGCTGCCGCCGGTGACCGCCCACCTGTGGTGGTGGTACTTGATGTGTGTTGTGTGTGCAAGATGTGTGCTTGTGTGTGCACGCTGTGGCGGGCGGCGAGCGGTGCTGCGCTGGCACAGCGGGCCACGGCGCACAGCGCAGAGCTGGCGGCGGTGGCTCACAGGGCGCGTGCCCCGCCCCCCCTGCCCCTCCCCCCTGCAGGCTTCTTCTACACCCTGCTGGTGCTGACAGGTAGGGGCCGGTGCAGCTCGTGGCGGCAGGGAGGGGAGCATGCAGAGCTCTCGTGCGTCCTTGCGCCTACCGTCCAGGCACGAGCAGTTCGTGGGAAAATAACTCTGAAAAGAGGTGCCACGAATGGCTTGGAAACTCTTTTCGGGAGGCCCACGAACCCGGGAGGGCCGGGTTGGCTGGGAGGGCCCGAGGCCAATTTGTTTGGAAAAGGGCTTACAGGGGCGATCCTTTGCTTCCCTTGGCTCCCGAGCCCTTCTGGGTCGCTTGTGAGGTGCCGGGGAGGTGCGACAAGGCTCCCACGAGCCCCAAAAGCGCCCACATGCCACGCTGGCAGCTGGCCCACGAATGCCCCGAAAATGCGTTTTTGAGGGCCCGCGAATGCCAAATCGGGCCTGAACAATTCATTCGTGGCCAATTTCCACAAACTGCTCGTGCCTGGACGGTAGCTTGCGTGCTCCGCGGTGGCGCACGGCCACCGCACCGCTGTACATCTGCTGCTCCGTTCCCCGGGCTTGCCCTTTGCAAGCCTCCCATCAATCGCCCGCCTGCACCTGGCCCTGCCCTTGCCTCCCCCCGGCCGCAGCCTTCACAGAGGTTGCGCTCACTCACATGGACGCCCACATGCACACCGTGCTGCGTGAGTGGCGGCAGCGGCACGGCGCCCCCCCCCCCGGGCCAGGGCGCCAGGCTGCTCCTGCAAAAGCTGCGCCCCCGCGGCGCCGCCCTGCATGCTCGAGCTCTGGCCACACATCACCTGCTGCCACCGCCGCTGCGCCTTCGCTGCCCCCCGACCATGCTCTCCAGCTTTACGAGGGGACTCTGCCCCAGCTGGCGCGCCCACCCTGCCCACCCCGCTGCTGCTGCAACCCCCCCTTCCCCCCCCTCCCTCCCCCCCCCCCTTCAGACCTGTGCGGCTCCCAGGTGCTAGGTTTCTTCAAGTCGCTGGCGCAGGTGACGCAGGACACGTCAGAGCTCCTGCTCATCGTGTTTGCGTGAGTCGTGCGCTGGCACGGGCTCTGCTTGCGCGAGTCGTGCGTTTGCATGAGTTGACGAGCGAAGGGTTGCGGCCCTGTTTCCGTGAGTTGACGAGCGAAGGGTGGCTGACCTGTTTGCGTGAGTTGCGTGGGTTTGCACTGGTTTCTCCAGCGTGAGCGAAGGGATGCCACGAGATGCCACGAGCTGCCAAGGGATGCCGTCCTGGAGGCTGCACGCGGGCAGACCACAGCGCGCTGTGCTGTGCTCCCCTGGAGGGATCCACAGCGCGCGGCATGCCCCACAAACCCTCGGCAAGACGCTGCGCCCCCTCTCTCTCCTTCTCTGTGCGTGCAGGGCCTGGTTCCTGATAGCGTGGAAGGATAAGGTCGTGGAAATCGCCACCACCAACCTGCAGGAGGGAGAGTGAGCGCCGGGGGGCGGGGCGGGAGGGCAACCGCAGCGGCGCGGCGCACGCCGGCAGCGCTCCGTGCTGCATCGTCCGTGCTACATCGTTCCCCAGAGCTGCCGCTGCCCTGCCGCTGATGCCTTGCCCCCCGCCGCTGCGTGTGTCAGGCCTCCCATCGCTGCGTGTGCTCTGCCCTGCCCCGCTCGCACGCAGGATGGATGGACCCAACTTTGCGCGCGTGCTGGTGCCGCTCAGCAACGTGGCCACTTGGGTAGGTGTCGGGTGGGTGCGGGTGGCGGGGCGGGCGGGGCCCCGAGTGACATGTGCTGTGCATGAGGAGGTGGCAGGGCTCTGGGCATGCCCGCAGCTGCGTGGCTGCCTCGCCAGCTCCTTTTCAAAGTCCCTCACCCGGCCGCCATCCACCCCAATCCACCCTGGCACAGGGCATCGTGATTGCGGCGTCCCTCACGACGCTGACCGCCTTTGGGATCAATGTGCAGCCCCTGCTGGCCTTTGGCTCCATTTCCACCGGTCAGCAAGGGGGGCCAGTGCTGCAGCTTGTACTATCGCTGCTGCTGCTGCTGCTGCTGCTGCTGGCAAGCAGAGGGTGTGATGTAGCAGGTGTGTGCCGCCGGCCATTACCAAACGACCCCGCCCTCCCCCGCCTCCCCCGCCACCCCTGCCTGCAGTCGCGGTCGGCTTTGCCGCACAGTCGACGATGCAAAACGTGGTGTCGGCGCTGCAGATCTACTCCTCCCGGCCCTTCATAGTCGGCGACCGCATCCAGCTGAAAAGCCTGAGCGGGTCGCTGATCGCAGCGGGTGCGCAGCAGCGGCGTGCAGCAGCGACGTGGGGGCGGCTGCAGCAGCCGCGTGCCTTCTCTCGTCGCTTCCCCTGCTGCCGGTGCCGCCTTCAACAGCCGCTGCGCTGCGTCCAGCACTGTCTGCAGGCGTGGTGGAGAGCGTTGCGCCCATGCGCACCGTGCTGCGTGCCGACAACAAGCTCCCCGTGTTCATTCCTAACAAGGCTAGTTCGAAGAGGCTGGGGGTTGCTGGTTGCATAGGGCTGTCGTTGCGGTGCAGCGAGGCGGAGCAGCGGGCGCACGGCCATGGCCGCTGCCGACTTGTACAACAGCTCCGCGTAGCGCACAGTGCTACGCGGAGCTGTTGTACAAGCTGTTGTTGCGCACATCTGCTGCTCACTGCGCATGCCCCGCCAGCTACCAAATGCCAGTTGATCCCTGCTCACTGCGCATGTGCCGACCCCCTTTGAATTCGAGGAACAGGACGTCATGAACCTTGTGGTAGTGAACGAAAACAAGATGCGGCGCGCCAGCGTGCAGCCCAAGATGCCGCTGATAGAGGCGACGGTGGGTGGGTGGGGGGTGGGGTTGCGATGGTGAGGCGGTGGGCGGGGTGTTGCTTTGGGCATCCAGCGTCGTCGCGCCTCACACCCGCTGACATCGCTGCTCGCTTCCCACATCATCCTCCGGTTCCTGCGCCGCAGCTGACGCTGCGGTACTGCGATGTGGATGCCCTGCCTGCCGTGGAAGCAGCGATAGGCAGTGAGCGCGTGTGGTTGCTGTGCGTGGCGGCGTGGGTGCCTGCCTGCAGTGGCGAGACGGGCCCTTGCCCCGGTGACTCCCGGACTCCGCCCGCTGCCTCTCAGCAGCATCTCTACCGCTGCTCCACCCGCTGCCCACCCCTTCCTTCGCCCCCACCCTTCCCCCTCAGATTATCTTGACACCCACCCTCTGGTCGACCCCGCCATCTCCTCCCGCTGCGTGTTGACTGAATTCACGCCCCTCGGCCCGCAGCTGGCGTTGAGGGTGGGCGGGTGGGTGGGTGGGGTTGGCAGCGGGTGGGCTGGCTCGGGGCTGGGCGGGCCGGCGTCGTGGCCTCGCCGCCCGCTGCGGGGGGTGATGACAGGCGCAGGTCAGGCTCAAGAGGACGAGTACCGTCTCAGCCGTCCCATTCCCCCCCGACTGCTGCTCGCACGCGTGCCGCCCCGCCAGGCGCTGCTGGTCAAATCAGCGGCGGGCCGGCAAGCGGCAGTGCGCAGCGAGCTGCTGCGGGAGGCGGAGAGGCTTGTGAGGTGAGGCACAAGCGCTGAGGGCCTGCATGCACGCTCCGCCCATGTCTCTGTGCATGCCACCAACGCGCTCCCCTGCAGGTTGCCCACGATCTCCTCCCTCGATCATCGATCTGCAGGCAGCATGGCGCCTACCTTGCCACCGACTGCAACGCCAGCGCAGGGCTGCCGGCCATGCTGCCGCTGCCGCCGCTGCCCCGTCCCGGCGTCAGCGGAGAGTTCGGCACGACGCCCGCCGGACCCTGAGCCCCCTGGCTGCCTTTCACACCGCCACGTCAGGTGCCGCCCCTCTTTGCCGACTGCACGACCAGTGCTGGCCCGGCCCTGGCAGCGCAGCCCCGGCAGCAGCAGCTGTCCCGCACACTATTTTATTGCCGCTGCACTCCTGCTCCCTGCCTGCCGACCTCCCCTCAGTTACTTGTACTTGTCTGTTCATTTCATTTTCGTACTGTATTCTCGGCCACTGCATGCCATGCAGCATCTCGTGCAAACAGTAGCCAAAGGTACCAGCCGTCACCGCACGGCGGGCCTTGCCGCCAACCTCAAACCGGTGTCGGGCTGGGCAAATCGATAGATCGATGCAGACACCCCTTCTGGGGCACCCTTCGAACCGCCATGCTGCGTCACGCACTCACAACCACTTGCACGGATGGCCGTGCCGACCTCGCCCACCCCGGTACGTGTGACACACAGCACTGAAGTGTGTCCCTCCATATGCGCCCTCCAGCTGTACGTCCTGGGCCGGCAGCAGGGGACGCCAGCGGTGCAAGGCAGCTCTTGAAGCGTGTCCCTCCAAAAGCACCCAACTGCCGAGTCCACTATCCGCCAGATCCCACTCTCTGGGGGTCTGCTGCATGCCAGGCTCGCCTGCGAGGTGCTCTCGGCCGTGCCAGAGCTTCCAAGGGCGCGCGCCCTGGAGCGCAGAGTGTCAGTAGGGAGTCCTGGGGGCACCAGGCCGAGTGAGAGGGCGGATGGGCAGGCTGGAGAGCTGGGAGAGGCCTCGTCGCTGGGTGTGAGCTGGCAGCGGTGGAAGGACGCGTGGCGCCGCATTGATGGCTGTGTGTAAATACTCCTGCACCATTGAAGGCCCTTCCGTGTAACACGTGTTGCCAACAGTTGGCTCATTCCAATGCAGCAGGTTAGCACAAACCGGCCACATGGCGCTGCACAATCTGCTGCAGAGCCGGGCATGCAGGCGGGCACCCGTGCCCAACCCTGGCTCAGGGTCTGCCAGCAGCCATGTACATGTTGCTGCCTCACATCACTTGACATTGACGCGCCGCTTACAGCCAGGCAGGATGACATGGACGGGCAGACGAGACGGGCAGCGCGGCGCGTGTGGATGCGTGCAGGCACCAGGCCTGTGCAGGCAGGGGCACAGCACGCCACTGCGCAAGACAGCTGCTCAGGCCCCGCCAGCGCTGAGCGCCAGGACACGCCACAACGTCGGCGTCGGCAGCGCAGGCAGCGGCTGGCTGTGCCGCGCTGGGCGGCGAGTGACCACGCGGTGCAGGCGCAGCGCCAACGTGCGCAGGCGCTCGCTGGCGGGTCGGCAGGTGACGCGCACCAGCGGGGCAGCAGCAGGTCAGCTGTGGTGGCGGCACCGGTGCGTGCCTGGAGGCATGCCCCTCCAGGCACACCCTCTGCCGCTGGGCAGCCAGCCGCGCCAGAGCGCCAGCACCCCCTCCTCCCTGGTGGCACAAAGTGGGCACAGGGGGGGGCGGCGTGGGGTGTGTGAGCAGTGGGGGGCGCGGCACCGCGACACGGACGCAGGCGGCAAGCAGGTGCGCCTGTGCCTGCCTGCCAGAGCCCCCAGCAGGCGGGCGTGGCTGGAGCGCACGGTCAAGCCGAACTGAAAATCGGGCAGGGCGACGCATGCCACAGCGCCGCCTCCGAGGGCCCACCACCTTCAGTATCAACAGTATCAACAGTATCGAGGTTCCTCAACACTACGTCCCCCCCCCCCCCCCCCCCCCACCCACCACCACCCCCACCACCCCCACCACCCCCACCCCACCCCCACCCCACCCCACCCACCCACCGGATGATGCACCCCGTGGCGTGCAGCAGCCCGCGGTACTGCGCATTGCTTGCCTCCTGGATCGTGATGCGGCCGCGCACCTGCAGGGGCGGCAGCGGGGGGGAGGGAGGGTCGGCACAACGAATTTGCGGGCAGGCGAGACGGCACGTTGCTGCAGGCGGGCGACCACACACTGTGAGCATCGAACATCCTGCTGCCCCGCGCGTACGCGCGCGCGCGCGCGCCCCCCCCCCCCCCCCCCCCCCCCCTAATGCTGAGCATCGGGCACCCAATTGCACACCTCTGCGCGAGCCCCCCCCCACGCTGAGCATCGGGCAGCCTGCTGCACTCCACTGCGGCAGCCCCATCCACCCTCAAACAGCGCCTCACCATATCCATGGGGTAGGTGGCGCTCATGCCAATGATGCCCGCGCCTGCACAGGAGGTTGCACGGGAGCGGGGCTGGGGGGTCAGTGCGCTACTGGAACATTCCCCTGCACCCCTCGTAGCCCTGGGTAGCAACACACACCGCAGAAGCGCTGCAGCGGCGCCCCTGCGCTGCGCACCCCCGCCCGCCTGTGCCCACCCATGCCCCGCCTGCCGCCCCTCCTTCAGCGGCGCCGCCGCGCCCCACCTGCTCCCGCCGTCAGCCGCAGCGCGGGCGTCAGCTTGCCGTCGCCGCCATTGTCGATGAGGTAGTGGCTGATCTTGCGGCTCAGCTGCTCGTACGTCATGAACTTGATGGCTGCAGGAGGGGGGGGGGGGGGGGGCGCGCGGGCAGAGGGTTGCAGGGTGGGCAGGCGGCGAACCAGCTGCGTGCAGACCAGACCGATGGCAAACACATGCCAGCCGTGCCCAGCCCGAATGCCTGTCGGTCGTGCGCAGTCAGGCAGAGGGATGTGCCTGTCGGCGGGTGACGCAGCGGGCAGGGCGGCAACGTCGCGCATCCACAACGAGGCACGCCGCAGCCGCTGCAGGCCCCGCCCCAGGCAACTCACCCTGGTTTGGAATGATCCGGATGCAGTTCAGGCCGTTGCCCTTGAACATCCCCTTCAGCCCGTCGGTGCGGAACATCTGGACTGTGCCCTGCGGCAGGCCAGCAGGCGCAGCAGGCAGGAGGGAGCGCCGGGTGAGAGGGGGGGCACGCGGAGGGGTTGCCTGGCGTCTTGGGCCCCAATTAACAATGCAGCTGCAACCCTAACAGCCGTAGCGTGGATGCTGGAACCACACGGGGCGGCAAGCCACGCGCTGCAGCAGCACCGCCCCGCGCAAGCCTGCTGCTGCGTCGCCGAGACTGCACTACTGCCTGGGCTGACCCTGAGGCAGCGCGCCCCCGGACCGGCCCCGCTGCCTGCAGGCTGCCCGTACCTGCCACACTCCGTTGTACACCTTCTCGTTGCCCTGAATCTGCATGAGAATCTTGAGGCGTTCAAGAGGCGCCACCGCGGTGCGGCTCCTGCACGTCGACCACAAGCGGCACACGAGCGGCGCGCATTGGTAAGAGAGAGGCACGGCGGCCCATCGGGGGAACTGCCATTGCACAGCCGGAAGCCGCGGGGCGCACACACACAGCAGATCCTGATCGCCCGATCTGGACGCCCACGTGCCCCAACTCCTGCCCCCCTCGCGCCACTCACACAGCGCCGGCGACGCCGCCTGCCAGCAGCGACTTGCTGATCTGGGACCATGTCAGGCTGCGCTTGTCCTGCTTGGAGCCTGAGGCCATGCTAGGCGCCGATGTGACGCCGCCGCTGCTGCTGCTGCTGCTGTGCAGGGAGGCACGGAGAGCGGGAGTCGCGGTGCAGCGAGACGTGCGCACGCGGCGGCGGCGGCGGCAGGCGGCGGCCGTGCCGCGCGCCACTCCTCCCCAGCCCTGCAGCGCGCTCACTGGGGCCATCTCACCTGCCCGACTGCTGATCCTGGACAGGTCCGGTCTCGATAGCAGCCTGCATGCCCCAGAGCGCTCTCGGGCAACTCTGAGGTCGAGCTCGCCAAACCCCTTGCTGCAAGCCGCGCAACTGGGCTTATGGACCGAGCCTATGCGCCAGGCACGCGGCTCAGTGGCAACAGCAGCTCGCGAAAGGGGTCCCGAGCAAAGGGCTTGCGATGGCGAGACCTGGCGCTTTCGGAGCTTTCGGGCGGCCGGGCAGCGCAGCAGCAGGCGGGGGACGCATGGGCGACGCTGACTAAGCCAGCAGGGGCGGCAGACGACAGCACAGCACACAGCACACAGCATGGCGGAGCTACCGCGCTCTTCAAAGGGCCTACAACGCTGTGCGCACTGCTGTGGCTCCGAGACAACCAGATCGCCACGAGCTGCTGGTCCCTTGCCGCGGTGACAGAGCCCCGCAGCTGGGCGTTGTGCGCAGCGCCACTTGGCGGGCCAGCGGGCTCCGTGCCAAGTCTTGACAGACTCCTCGCTCGATATTTGCGTCTCCGAGGCTTCCGCGCGCCGGCCCCCAACTTCCGCCGCCGCCGCTGCCGCCGCCACCAACCCTTTGTTTGCCGCTTGCCCGCCATGGGCGTCAAGCAGCTGTGGCCGCTGCTGCGGGCAGAGGGTCTGGTGGAGTGGTACAGGGGCGGGCTCGAGGGCGAGTACGGCACGTGCCTGTCTGAGGTGGACGGCACCGCCGTCGCGGTCGACCTGGCGGCGTGGCTTGTGCAGGCAAGCGGGGGGCAGGCGTTGCCCAGGGTGGGGAGCAGGCACCCCCTGCACATGAAAGCAAAACACTGCTTGCCTGCCCGCCTTCCGGCTGCTGCCTGAGCGGCTCGCCGGCCGGATCAGCTATCCTGGCCTGCATGTCCAACTGCCCCCTCCCCCCGCGCCCCCTGCCGTGCCGCAGGCCGACACGCAGGCCGCGCTGCTGCCCCACTTTTCTCGGGAGGAGCGCTGCATGAAGATCGCCTTTGAGCGGGCGAGTGTATGCAGCTCGTCTGCCTGCTGGCGTGCATGCTGCGCTGCGCCTGGTCAGCAGGGTGCTGCGCCGCTGCCGCCGCCGGCCGAGGACGCGGCAGCGCTGCCTTTCCGCCTCGCCTCGCTCGCTCCTACCCTTCCGCCGCTTTTTCCTGGAACCCACGCCAGGCGCTGCAATGGCTGCGCCACGGCTGCCTGCCGGTGATTGTCGCGGAGGGACGGGCGCCGGCTGAGAAGGCGGCGGCGCAGCGTGCGCGGTTCGCCGCCCGCAACGGCGGCCGCGCCGGCGGGGGCACCAGCCAGGGGGCGGCGCAGTTTCAAAAGCTGGGGGCAACGGTCGGCGGCTTGCTGGAAACGCTGGTGGGTGCTTGAGGAGGGGTTGCACCAAAAGGAAGCAGGCTACGCACAGTGGGGGGCCCAGGCGATCGGTGGCGGCGTGCTGCAGACACCCTGGCGCTCCGACATGGCCCTCCCTGCCCCCCGTGCCCGGCCCCTCGACCCCTCCACTGACACGCATATCCCCTCGGTCCCTCAGGGTCTGCCCGTGTTTTACGCCCCAGGCGAGGCCGAGGCGGTGTGCGCGGCGCTGGACCGCGCCGGCGCTGTCGCGGGCTGCGCCTCTGCCGACGGCGACTGCCTGCTGTACGGCACGGAGACGGTGCTGTCTGCGCTCAAGCTGTCGGTGGGTGGCTGGGCTGTTTGAGGTGCCCAGGGTCTGGGCCGGTGCATGCCCCATTCATCCATTACTCATTAATTCGTCCAATCATTGTACACGCTACAGAATGCGTGGCGCGTGCCCTCATGCAAACAAGTGGCTGAGAGATCAGGCGGGCATGCGCCTCGCCTCGCCGTCTCAACTGGCACCACCCATCATCATGCCGTCGCCGGCCCTGCCCCACTGCCTCCTGCCTGTGCAGACCACGCAGCCACGCGAGTGCGAGCTGAAGCGCGTGCGCATGGCCTCCATCCGCCGCCGGCTGGGGCTGACGGCTGGAGGGGAGCGCGCGCTGTGTGTGCTGGCGGCGCTGGCGGGCACAGGTGGGGGCTGCGTGCAGGCTGGGGCTGTGCGCAGCGGCTGGGGGCATGCACGAGGACGCCCGCCTATGGGGCATGCGCCGAGGAGCCGCCGCCTCTGGGTGGCTCTCGCCCGCCGCCACCGACTCCCTTGCCGCCACCGACTCCCTGTTGTGCTTCTGCCCCCCTTCTTTCATCGCGGTCAGATTACAGCCTGGATGGGGCCCAAGGGGTGGGGTCTGTGGGCGGCCTGGCAGTGGCTCGTCATCTCCTGCAGGTCGGCAGGGGCAGGCGGCACGGGGCAGGCGGCACGGGGCAGGCGGCACGGAGTGCCACGTTCAGTGGCGTGCGTCGCCGGCGCCGGTCGCACAGGCTGGCCGCCGCCGTGGGCTGGGCCAGTGTCCTGTGCTGGTCTGTGGCGGACCCTCTCTCTGGACGTCTGTCGGTCGCCGCTTGGCCGTCAGTTCTTGCCTGGCTCTCCCTTCCCCTGATGCAGGGCGACACCCACGACGGCGCCGTGATTGAGCGGCTGGCCGCGCTGGTGCAGGTGCGGTGGCAGCGGCGGTGGCAGTATCCGCCGCTGTGGGACCCTCGGCGGTCTGTCTGTTGTCCATGCAGGCGGTGCAGACGCGGTGCTGCTTGACCACACGCTTGGCCCTCGTGCACGACTGGCAGGCGCTGCTGCATCTTTTCCCTTACAGATGCACCCAGCACCTCGTACCTCCTTGCACCCAGCACGCTCGCCGCTTGCTGACCTCCCCTCCTCTTGTTCCACACATCCCACGCCTACCCGCCCACCCGCCCACCCTCGCGCCGCGCCATACCTTCCCTACAGCGAGCCGCACGACAAGAGCTGCTCGACCTCACCGCCTGCACCGGCTGCCACGCCTGCGGGCACGAGGCAAGCCCTTGGCAGGGGCAGGGCTGGGGCGCGGGCTGACTGCAGCAGGGATGTTGGGAAGTTGGGATGTTGCCGCGATCGGGAGGTTGTGCGTTGGGCGCTGACCAAACCGCGTGCTGCAGTTGCTGGCGGCGCTCCGGAGGGTGCGCATGCCATGTCAGCACAGCCATGCCCGTGTCTTTCCTTGCCTCTCCCCCAGGGCGGTCACAAGGCCCGCATCAAGCGTCACTCCAGCAAGAACCGCTGCGCCTGCTGCCCCCACACAGAGGTGGGGTGTGCCTGGGCCTGGGCCTGGGCGCACACGCGAGCGTGTGTGGTTTGGCTGCAGCAGCAGCTGTGGCAGATGGGCGAAACCGCACCATCTCTACGTGCGTTGCATTCCTAATCCGGGCCCCTTCTGCCAGCTGCAGGTTGGCTGCGGGTCGGCCGACCGTTTGCGGGCCGGCTGCTCGGCATGCACAGCTTGTTTCGCGCACTCCTTGTCCTTACGTGACATGGGGCAGTGCCCTCACGCCTGCCCCGCCCCTGCCCATCCTGCACGCCGCACCCACCCAATGCTCCCGCAGAACGGCCACTGCTGCGAGGCGGCCTTTGAGCGCTGCGCCTGCGCCTTCCACAGGCTAGAGACGGAGCGGCGGGTGGGCTTGGGGCTCGCGCTGGGCGTGTGTGCAGGGCTGCGTGAGCCTGTGCCCGTGCGCGCTGCGACGCCGCTGCAGCTGTGGGGGGAGGCGCTCGCACGCTGTGGCTGCTTTCATGGCCGGCCGCGTGCTGAGAGCCGCCATGCCTGGAACTGAACCAACCCCTTGCCTCTGCAACGCGTCTGCAACAAGCAGGTGGAACGCATCCTGGAGCGTGTGCGCACCAGCCCCGCCTTCCTGCAAGATGCTCAGGCGCGAGGGGTCGCCGGGGCGCTGGCGCTGCTGCCGCCGCCAGTGCCTGCCCGCGCCGGTGGCGCCTTTCCGTCTCGGTTGCCTGCCTGCCACCGCAGCATGCCGTTGCTTTCCTCAATGCATGCCTTGACTGCGCCTGCAGGCCAACATAGCCGTGTTTGAGCGGCAGCGGCGTGAGGCGGATGCGTATGTGGAGCGTCGACTGGCGGAGCTGGGCCGCCGCCCCGGCTGCCAGCTGCACTGGTAGGCATGCGCTGCAGGAGGAGCCTGCTGGAGCCCCGCTGCAGACGCTGCGCTGCCTCGGCATGTGTGCTGCCCAGGAAAGCACGCAACCATCCATGCACGCTGGCATCCCCTCCATGCGCCGCCCGCGCCTGCCCGCCCCCCCCCCCCCCCACCACCACCACCACACACACACACACACACACCACCTCCCCGCCAGGCTGCACCGCCCGCGGGTGAAGGCCGTGTTTGAGTACCTCGACGACCGACGCCGGCAGCTGCTGTGGGATCTGCCCGGTGGGTCTGATGGGGGGGGGGGGGGGGGGCCACCACCGATGCCAGGGACATGGGTGCAGCCGACAGCAGCGCGGTCCCATCCCGTCTCCGTGAGGGCGGGTTACACGTTGCGTTCAGCACAACCCTGTGCTGCTGACACAGAGGTCCCATCTCATCGCCACGACCGCGGCCCCCCTGCACCCGCCAGCCCGCCCTGCCGGCGGGTTGCGTCCTTCCCACCCACCGCTGCCCTCCCGACCCTTCTTCCCCTGCAGCCGTGCGCTCCAAGCTGCTGCCGGTGCTGCTCGAATGGGATCTGGTGCAGCAGGGGCGCGCTGAGGCGCGGCGGCCAGAGGGCCAGGACAGCGACGGAGAGGGCGGCGAGGAGGTGCGCCGACACTTTGCCCATCGCTGCCTGCACGTTGCGCGGTGCTGCAGTGCCGTGCAGCTGGCTGCCCTGGCTGCCGGGCTGGCCGCCGCAGCTCTTTGCTGCACGATCCCCCAACCTCCTCGTGCTGCCCGCCCTTCTCTCGGCCCTCCTTGGTGCAGGAGGTCGAGTTTCGCGCGGCGGCCATCCAGAAGGTGCACGGCTTGAAGGCAAAGAGCGACGAGATGGGAGGTGCGCGCAGCGCGCTGGCATGTGCTGCTGCTGCTGCCGGCGAGCGTTGGCCGCCTGCCCATCCCTGTCGGTGTTGCGTGCAGCCATAGAGGGCGCCTCCTGGCGCACGTCCTGCCACCCAGTGTTCCGCCCTCCTGCGCCCTGCTGCGCCCTGCTGCGCCCTGCTGCGGCCGCAGAGGCGCACTGGCGGTATGTGCTGACGTGGGAGCGAGTGGAGGGGGCTGATGTGGACGGGCTGGGCAGCTTGGAGGTGCAGGTGGGTGGGGGGCGGGCAGAGGGGTGGAGGTGGGGTGGTGCCGCAGTCTGCACCGCTGCTTGGCCACAGGGCGCGGGCCAGCCCCGCCACACCACATCCTGCCTGCAGCTACCCAGAGGAAAGGGATGCAGAGACTGTGGGGGGCTGCCTGCTCGCTGCCCAGCCCGCCTACCAGCAGGCAAAGAGGTAGCGGGGGCAGCGGCAGCGCTCCTGTACCAGGGGCTGCCTGCCCACCTCCCACCAGCCCTGCCTGCCTGCCTGCCTGCCTGCCTGCCTGCCTTTGCCCCCTGCAGGCCAGGAAGCCCCGTGCCAAGGGGGCGGCAGGCGGCGAGGACGACGATGGGCCCCTGCTGGTCAGCCAAGCAGGCGCCGCCACACAGTCCCCTGGGTGGCAGGCGCCGCCACCAGAGGTTCTGACGGTGAGGCGGGCGTGGGGCGTGCACGTTCCCGCTGCGCTGGGTGTCGGTTGGGCGCGTGTGGCCTGGTGCTGAGGTGGTGGCACGTGAAGGCGCTGCGCGACTTGCCTGCTGCCGTCTGGTGCCATTGTCGCCGTCAGGCGCCCACTCTTGCACGCATCGACAGCTGCGCGCCCTCCCAACACCTTTCCCCCATGTCCTTTCCCCCGGCCCCCCCACCACCCCCACCTCTCAACGCCAGCTGCGCGAGTTTGATGCACGCTGGATGAAGGAGCAGCCCGCCGAGCACCGGGCTGTGCGCATCTCCGCCGTGCACCTCCACCTGCCACGCTTGGAGGAGGCATTCAGGCGGGAGCCTGGCAAAAGAGGCAGGAAGGCGGCGGCGGCGGCGGGCAGCGGCGGCAAGGCGGCGGCAGGCGGCGGGGTGCGCAAGCCGCGCGTCGGCGGCAAGGCGGCGCGCCAGCTGCAGCTGGGTGCAGCCGAGGGCGGTGCTGCTGCAGCGGGCGGCGCGGCGCCGGCAGCTGACCATCACTGGGACGACGTCGCCCGGTACCTTCAGCAGCGCAAGCCAGGGCGGCCTGTCGCGGCGGCAGCGGCGGCAGGCAAGCCACGGGCGTCAGCCAAGGCGGCGGTGGCGGCAGGCCGCGGCCTCGAGGGCGCCAGCGGAGCAGCGGCAGCGGCAGTGCTGCCGAGGCAGCCGGCGGCCCACTCGCAGCACCTGCCCAGTTTCGAGGGCGTGCATGCGCTGCTCAGCCGTGGGCTGGGCGGCAGCCAGCAGCAGCAGCAGCAGCAGCCAGCCACGTTGCTGCCACAGCAGCAGGAGCAGCAGCAGCCAGCCACGTTGCTACCGCCGCAACAGCAGCAGGAGGCGCCGCAAGGTCACCCACCGCCGGAGCAGCGCGCGTCGCCGCAGAAGAAGGCGCGCAGCCCTGGGACGGGCCCCGGCGGCAGCGGCGCAGCAGCAGCAGCGGTCACTGCAGCGCTGGGGTCGCCCTCTGACGACATTGAGATCCTGTTTAGCTCGCCCGACACAGCCTGGCCGCCGGCGCGGCGGCAGCAGCGTCGGCCCGGCGGCAGCGGCGGCGTGGAGGGCGCGGACGAGGTGGAGCCTCTGCCGCTGGCGCAGCGCATCGCGCAGCGCGGCGTGCAGGCAGAGCGCGGGCAGCAGCAGGAACAGCAGCAGCAGCCTCGCGCACCTGGCGGTCGCACGCAGCGTGGGCCGATGCGCGGCAAGGGCGCCGTCCGCGTGCCAAGCAGCAGCCCCGCTGCACCAGCACCAGCACCAGCGCCAGCAGCAAGCGACACAGTAGACTTGGTGGATCTCACCACACCGCCGCGGCCGCCACGTGGCTTCCTCCAGCCACGCCAGCCGCAGCAGCACAGCCGTGGTGAGCAGGCGGCACCGTGCGGGCGGCAGGGCCTGGTGCCCGTCCCCCCGCTGCCTCTGGAAGGCTCCCCTATCGATTTGACGGGCCTGGGCTCTGACTGAAGCAGCCGAGGGTGAGGCGATGGGGAGCAGCCATGTGACCGCGCCCGTGCAGCGGCGCGACCACCCGTGTTTGGCCCCTCTTTGCTGCCCTGCTCCTGCCTCTGCTGCTGCTGCTGTTGCTTTCCCACCCGTGCAAGGACACTCTGCCTGCGGCGGATCTGGCCAGAATCGGAGCTTGGGTGCATAGTCGTGGGTTCAGTAAAGGGCGCCGGGGCTGCTGCGGGCCCGAATGCAGGCGCGCAGGCCCCAGCACATGTGGTTTGAGGCGTGTGCAGGGGGCAGGGTGGAGCAGGAGGGGAGTTGCTAGCTGCAAGGCGCTCGACAGTCGCGGCGGGGCGGGAAAAGGGCGGCGGCGAGCCGAACTGGGTGTGCAATCAAATGTGGCTGCTGCGGCTGGGGGGTGGGGGGCTGGCAGGGGGACGGAGCGGCGGGGGCTCTGCTGCAGGGAACATGCGGCATGTGCCGCGCAGCCTGCCGTCCGCCTGCAGGCGTAGCTGTCGCGTGCAGGCGTCGCGCCGTGGCGTTCGCCTGCCGGCGTGCGTGTTGCGCGCGCCTCACTCGGTCAGCACGCCCAGGATCTCATCGTCGCGGTAAATCTGGTACCTGCAGGGTTAAGAGGGGCGGGTGGGTGAGCAGGAGGCGCAGCGATGTGGCCCGACGGCGGCTCCTCTGCGCCTGCGATGGCACCCATGTGCAGTACCGCCTCGACGCCTCCACAGCGGGCAACCGGCAAACTCAACGGTAGGCAGAACGGGGCGCCAGGGAGAAACAGGCGAGGAAGAAACCCCTCAAACCTCTTTCGCCTCCTCTCCCACTTCCTCTATCTCTCCCAGAAATGTCCACTGCCAGCAGGAGCAGGACCCAAAGAACTCACTCCTTCTCCTGCAGCTTGACGGTGGTGCCTCCATACTCGGGCAGCAGCACCTTGTCGCCCTCCTTCACGCTCACAGGCACCAGCTCGCCTGCTTTGAGGCAAGGGAATGAATGCAGGTGGGGCGCCGCGCCGGGCGGCAGCCGGCGCCTGCACAACCCACGCATGCTTGCATGCATGCGTGAAGGAGCGCCTGGTTCACACGCACGCACCGTTGCTGGTTCTGCGGCCAGGGCCAATAGCAACCACGGTGGCAGAGTTGAGCTGTAAGGGTGGTGAGCAGCAGGGAAGCGTTGGCAAGCACCCAGTGAGGCACCTCGGCAGAGGCGGCGGCGGCGGCGGCTATGGGCTGGGCCACTGACACCGCGCCTTTCGAGCAACTGAATGCCGCCTCTGATCGCATATTTGCCTATCAGGAGGCCGATAACAAGCGGCAGTGAGGCAGCGCCGACTTCAGCCACAAAGCGGCCCGACCCTGCACCCGCCGGCTCGCCACGCTTCCCAGACGCTCTACATGATGAGAGCAACCGCTGAGCATAGCGCACCTTCTGCACCGCGCTCTCAGGCAGCAGCACACCGCCCAACGTCTTGCTGGGGGCCGCGATCTTCTCCACGAGCACTCGGTCGAGCGTGGGCAGCAGCCGCTTGAACGCCGCCATGGCCACGAGCGTCGAGAAGGAACGAGTGGCAGGAGTCCGAAGGGTGCGAGCGCAGCAGCGGCGTGACCGACCTGAGCGGCGCGAGCGGTCCCCAGCAGGCTAGTGAATGCTCAATTGCGCGCGATGAGCGACGCCCGCCTGAGACCTTCCAGATGCCACGCTGCGCCCGGGCAGCGGCAGCGGCAGCGGCGGCACGTTGCCCCCAGTAAACAGACCCTTGCGCTGGCCAGGCTTCTGCTGTGCTAGCGCAGCTTACAGCACAGTGTGGGGGGCGCACGGAACGTCTGAACATATGTACCCAGGCACGAGCAGGAGCACCGTCGGGAATTGCCTGACGATGGTGTGCCCGGGCGGCCGCTTGGGTGGGTCGCAAGGTGTGTTGGTGGGCGCAGCAGGGGTGGCCGAATGGCGGAGCAAGCCAAGAAGGATCGCGAGCAAAATGAGTGCGCAGCTGAAGGCCTCATGCTGAGAAGGGGCATCTGATGGGGCACGGAACAGGGCGTGCTGGCAAAGGAGGCCTGCGCAGGAGTCCCGCTGGGAACGCTGTGTGTGGCAGGTAGGTAGGAGACCTGCTTGAATCCTGCCTGGCTCCGGACACCACAATCACGTCCAGCAGACAAGGCGTCGCCGGTGCTCTCACCGTGCATCACGTGATGCATCGCCAGGTACTCGAACACGGGATGCTCACAATGGTGGGGCCCCTGCCCACGGTAAGCTCTTTCATCGCAGTTTTGAATATCAAGGTGCACAACCAGTGTCTGCGCACGCATGCCCTGACTGCCGGTGTGTCGGCGGTGCCAGAGCCGCACCTAGGCGGGCCGGCAGTGGTGGGACGGCAGCCTGCAGCGGCGACACTGCTGCGTAAGGTCCTATAACAATGATCGATATTCAGCTCAACGCCACGCGTGTGTGTGGGTGGGTGCTGCGTGCTGCTGCGACCTCCAGTCAGAGCGGCCCTCTGTTCTGCTCGATCCAACTCCGCTTAAGCCCCACTTGGTGGCGACAGCATTCCAAACAGTGGGAATTGAAGCGGTGATCCTGGGCCCTTCAGGCCGCGAGCTTTCAAGCGGCGACCGCAGCAGCCGTCCGCCTACAGCTCCCAGCAGCTTGGAACCGCGCTCAGATATCGCCTGTCATCAAACGGCCCCTCCCCTGCCCCTCACTCCCGCAACCCTGAGCCAAAGCTCCCGCTTCCCCTCGTCGTTCGGCCGGCAGCCATGCCTAGCCCCAAGGCGGCCGAGGGCAGCGCCCGCAAGCTTGACCGCAAGGTCAGCTCGCTGCGCCGCCGCCGCAGCATTGGCGGCAGCGGCGAGCTGAACGGCGCAGCGGCAGACGCCGACAGCGGCAGGCTGCTTGTTGACCAGGTGCGCTTGTTGGGCGGTAATGCAGACCATGGGCGTTCTAGTGGTGGTTGAAAGCAGTGGGGAGGCAGGGGAGGGGCGGCGTGAGGGGCAGGCCAAGGCGCCGCTTCTGCTCGCCTGCCTGCCTGCCTGCTCGTCGGGCGCGTCGAGTCCTGCTGTGGCAAAGCGACCTGTTTTATTAAAAAAGCGACCAACACCCTTCCTTTAGACCACACCGTCGCGGTGGCCGCTTCCAAGGCAGGCCTGCGGCCGTCGCTGGCGCAGCGTGCGCCCCAGCCCCTCCCCGCGCCCACCCCCCGCCCCCCCTGCCGCGTCCCGCCGCAGCCGCCCGAGTCGCGCTACCGCTCCTTCCGCGTGCGCTTTGTGTCCTCCATCGTCCTCATCGCCTCGTTCCTGGCCATCATCTGGGCCGGCCACGTCCCCCTGATGTTCATGGTGCTGGGGATCCAGGTGGGCGGGCGGGGGCTGCTGCGCACGCACCTGCGCCGGTGTAACCCACAAGGGCGCACCGATTAGGGGGCGGGGGGGGGGGGGGGGAGCGGGCGGGCGGGCAGGCGGCAGCGGCGCGTGCGCTTGAACGCGGCTCGGCCAGCTGCGAGTGGACTGCACTCAGCAGCGCGCACTTCGAATGCGCCCTGCAGCCTGCTCACAGCGCGTTGGCTGGCTCTCTGCCTGCCCAGCGCTCCGCCTCAGTGCTGCAGGCTAAGTGACTGGCCGAGGAGTCCTTTGGCCACCCTCCGCACGCCGCTGCAGCCTCCTGCCCGCCGCCGCCATGCTGGCTCAGGCGGCGTCCCCCGCCCCGCCCCCCGCTGCTTTGCTGCGTGCCCGCAGGTCTTGATGGTGAAGGAGCTGTTCACTTTGGCGCGCCACGCGCAGGCGGAGCGCAAACTGCCCGGCTTCCGAGCGCAGCAGTGGTACTTCTTCTGCGTGGCAACCTTTTGGATGTACATACGGTGGGGTGGGGTGGGGGTGGGGTGGGGTGTGGGTGGGTGGGGGGGTGGGTGGGGGGTGGGGTGGGGGGGTGGGGGGGGGCGGGCGGGGGCGGCATGGCCGGCGCACACGGGGGGGGGGGGGGGGGGGGGGGGCGCGAATGCCATGACGCGCCGGTGCTCCTTGTTGCTCTTCCCTTTCTCATAATTGCAGGCTTGTCAGTAGCAACGTATTCAATGCAGAACAACTGCCCTTGTCCCCACCCCACCCACCCCCCCCACACACACACCTCAGGTTCATCAAGAACAACCTGATAGTGGAGATCACGTCGTCGGCGCGCCTGGCCCGCATGTTTGGCTGGCTGCTCAAGCGCCACACAATCCTCTCTTTCTACCTTTACACCGCCGGCTTTGTGAGGCGCGTGCGGCAGGGGGGCGGGGCAAAGCGGCGGGCAAGGCAGCTGTTTGTGGAGCTCTCGCCGGTGCTTGGTCGACGGCTGGACGCACGCTTCAGGGCTCTGCCTCGTGCGCTGCCAGCCAGCCTGCAGCCCGCCGCACAGCTCACCTGCGGCCCCGCCGCCTCCTGCTCTGCAGCTTTGTGCTGACGCTGAAGAAGGGGCGGTACACGTACCAGTTTGGGCAGTACGCATGGACCCACATGATCCTGATGGTAGGCGGGCGTGTGGGCGGTGGGCGGGTGTGTGGGCACGCAAGCAGAGAGCCAGCTGTCCGTGGGAATGGTTGGGCAGGTCGCGCCGTTTGTGCGCCGGCTCCTCCGCCTGCTGCCGTAAACCACGCCCCTGGCTGCTTCCCTCACCCGCTGCTGCCTGCAGGTCGTGTTTGTGCCGTCGTCGTTCTTCGTCAGCCTGCTGTTCGAGGGGCTCATATGGTTCCTGCTGCCCACGGCGCTGGTCATCGTGAACGACATCATGGCCTACCTGGCAGGCGCGCACGCTTCGTAGGGGGGTGGCGCCGCCGCCGCTGCTGCTGGTGCAGGCTTGGTGGAAGCGGGCGCAGGCTAGCACCTGGCGTGTGCTGCCAGGGGCGGGCCAGCCACGGCCGGACGCGTTTCGCTGCGCTGCACGCTCACCCCCCGCCGCGCTCACACGGCACCGCGCCCCTGCCGCTTGCCCCCCCCCCCCATCAGGCTTCTTCTTCGGACGCACCCCCCTCATCAAGCTGTCCCCCAAGAAGACGTGGGAGGGCTTCCTGGGCGGCTGCGTGGGCACAGGTGCGCCAACGGTCGCCTGCCTGCTGCCGAGGGGGTGTCGTGTCGTGTCTGTGTAGACAGGTTTCCTGTGGTTAGACAGATGTAAAGCATTGAAAAGGAAAGGAAATGGGGGGCGGGCGGGCGGGCCCGCTTGCGCGCGGTGTGTGGGCGCACCGCCGCTGGCAGCTGTCTGGTGCTGCAAGCGGAGCGGAGGGGCTGGGGCGGCGGTGCCCGTGGCCTGCGTCACCGTGCATTGCCGCCCTCCCAGCCTTGAGTTCTCGCCCACGCCCGGCCTGCCCCCCCCTGCTGCCCTGCTCCAGTCATCGCCGCCTGGTACGGCGCCCTGCTGATGTCTCAGTTCAAGTGGTTCACCTGCCCACGCACCGTGAGTGCACCACCGCTGCGTGTGCTCCTGCTGGGGGGTGGGGGGCGCGGCACGGAGCAGCGCAGATGTGCTGGATACATTGCTCTTCAGGACCGCCGGCCGGCGGGGTTGCCCTCCTTTGCACGCCTCCTCCTGTGCACGTCTGGCTATTTCTATGCGGCAGGGCTTGCGCACGTGCGCAAGTGCCACCCCACCCACCCCTCGCCTGACCATGCATGGCGCACCCTCCTTCCCTTGCTCTCCTCCTCCTCCCCACCCCACCCCACCACCACCACACGCACACGTCCTCTCCCTGCACCTGCAACAGGACCTGTCCATCTGGCAGCCAATGGGGTGCGTCGAGCCCCCTGAGACCTTCAGGCCCCACACCTTCCGCCTCAGAGACCTGGTGCTGGTGAGTTTGGCACAGTCACAGTATTAGTCATGTTTTTTCACAGTTTTCACAGATGTTCACATGCATGTGGTCGTATCTCAGCTCCCCTGCCCTGTCAGAGACCTGGTGCCGGTGACTCTAGCGCCCCGGTCACTGCAGCCTGCCGGCTGCCGCCGCTGTCCCCCTGCCACTGCTGTTCGTGATTCGTTTGCACGCTGCGTTCTGGTGCTGCCGCCGCCGCCCCCGCCGCCGCCGCCACCCCTGGCCATGCTGCATGCTGCCGCCGTTGTGTCGCCGCTGCCGCCGCTGCTGTGAGTGGGCCCTTGGCTCATCCTCTCCCTGCTTCACCCGCCCCGCTGTCCTCCCTGCCCCACCCGCCCCCCTTTGCTTGCAGGATGAGACCAACCCGGCGCTCACAGACCTGCTGCACACCGTGGGCGACCTGCTGCCGCCGGCGCTGCGCGACGCCGTCGCCAGCTTCTCCTTCACCTGCCTGCCCATGCAGCTGCACGCGGTGGGTGGGGTGCGGGGGGGGGGGGGGGGGGGGGGGGGGGGGGGGTGCAGGGGTGCAGGGGCGTGCTTCATCGCGCCAAGGGATGTTTGTTGGTCCGCGTGGCCTGGGCGCAGCGTGCGCTGCCCGTCCATCCTTCACGCACCCCTCCCCTGCACCACCTGTCCTTCACGTCCCCCCCCCTTGGCCTCTCCCCCCCCCCCCCCCCCCCCCCCGCCTCTCCCCCAGGTCTCCCTGGCCCTCTTTGCCTCCTTCCTGGCCCCCTTTGGCGGCTTCTTCGCCTCTGGGTTCAAGCGCGGCTTCAAGATCAAAGACTTCGGGGACTCGATCCCCGGGCACGGCGGCGTCACAGACCGCTTCGACTGCCAGGCGCGTGTGGGTTGCGCACGGGGCGGTGCGCGGCTTGTACGAGGGGGTGGGTTTTTGCCTGGGTGGCGCCGTTCGCGGGGGCGGGGTTGGAGGGGCGCCGGTGGGTTGTGCTAGGCGTAAGCAGAGTGGTGGTTGGGGTGCGGTGTTGGGGTGCGCGGCTGGGGTCGCAACAGGGGGCAGCCTGGCTGGGCGGGGCTGTGGCAGTGCCAAGCGGATCGGTGCGAGCGCAGCGTCCCTGCCTCCTGTGCTCGGCCGTTGCTCGATTGATGAGTGAGACTCCACGGAGCGCCGGCGCCGGCGTGCCGGTTTCTCACCACCCCTTGCATGTTTTCCTTTGTTACCCTTGCCCCCCGCAGGTCGTCATGGCCGTGTTTTCCTACATCTACTTCCAGTCGTACGTGGCCAAGACCACGCAGACGGTGGCGGGGGTGGTGTCGGCGGCGCTGAAGCTAGAGCCGGTGCAGCAGGTGGGTGCGCCGCGCCGCGGGGGGCGCACGCTCACGGACCGGCATGGTGCCGCAGCAGGGTGGCCGCACGTTTTGGCGGCGTGAGCGCTGCCACCACCTGTGGATTCCCTCTTGGCCCTGTGGATGTGGATGCCCATCTGTTTTGGCGGCTCGAGTGCAGGGAGCCTGCCCGCTTCCCATCGCTTCCAACAGCATTCAAAACATCGCTCTGACCCCCCCCCCCCCGGTTCTGCAGCTGGAGGTTTTGGAACGCCTGAGCAACATGCTCGTGGGCGCGCAGCTGCTGCCGGAGAAGCTGGGCGTGGCGATAACGCAGCACGCGCAGTGTGCGGTGGGGCGGATGAGGGCGCCACGGCAGCGGCGGGCTGCCTGCGGAAGCACAAGCGAACCTCGCCTGGGTGCCCGCCTGCCGTGCCGCTGGGGGTGGCAGCATGTGCTGCGCTGCGTTTTTGTCTCGCCTGTGCCTCGCCTGCCCTGCCCTGCCGCACCCCGTGCGCTCTCTTCGCAGCACACCGTGAAGCACTTTTGCACAGGCAGGCCAGGGCAATGCTTGGGATTGTGTGTGTGTGTGTGGTGGCGCAGTCACAGAGTGACACCGACACTGACACCCGGCAAGA
Organism: Micractinium conductrix; assembly: GCA_002245815.2. Taxonomy (NCBI): domain Eukaryota; kingdom Viridiplantae; phylum Chlorophyta; class Trebouxiophyceae; order Chlorellales; family Chlorellaceae; genus Micractinium; species Micractinium conductrix. Next base: position 5,927,739 of record LHPF02000001.1, on the reverse strand, counting down.
CGACTGGTGTCACCTTGTTAGAGGGCAAAGGGCGGACATCGTCACACACACACTGTGCAAGCCGCCCGCCGGCCCTCGCTGCAGCCGAGTGGGCCCTTTTACCCGCCTACTGCACCTGTCGGGGCGCCACGCTGCACGGCATGCTGTGCTGCTGCTTGACACAGTAGTGGGGTTTGCCAGCACAAGGTTGGAGAATCCTACGGGGTGTACCGGTAGCAAAGGGAACGTATACAGTTCAAAGTTGGAATAAAGGTGGTACCGGCAAGGGACAAGGAGGCACGGCATGACAGTAAGGACGCAGGGCTCCAGCGCTACCTCCTTCCTCTTCGCCGTCCCGCTCCAGGCTGCTCCTCTTCCTCCTCCTGCTCATGCTGCTGCTGCTCCTCCAGCTGCTCCTCCTCCTCCTCCACCTCCTCCTCCAGCTCCTCCTCCTCCTGCTGTGCTAGCTCTGCTTGCTGCTGCTCCTCTGCCCGCTGGTGGGTTTCCGCCTCCTGGTCCTGCTGCTGCCAGGTCTCCGCTTGCATCATCCCCTGCTGCCCCCTCTCCGCCTGTATCTTGCGCCTCAGCTCCGTGTGCCGGCTCCCGTGCTGCGCCGCCCGCCGCGCCGCTGCCCGCCGCCCTGCCGCCAGCCGCGCTTCCTTGCAGCGCAGCCAGCGGCTGTCCACGGCTGCTTGCAGCTTGCGGGGGTGGTTGGTGACCTGGCAGGGGGGGGGGGGGGGGGGGGGGGGGGGCACGAGGGGACGCAAGTACAACCGTGGCTTGAACGCAGGATCTAAGTCCGACGGCAACGCAGCGCGGACGGGGGCGCGGGGCAAGCCTGGTTTGCGAGAGGTGCCACCTTGGCAGGCTGGCCGCCAGGGACGCGCACGGCGTGCCGCCTGCACCTTCTTCATCAAGCAGCAGCACCATGGGCCGCCCAGATGGGCATGCTGGTGTGCTGCCAGGACTAACCACCGCGTCTACCCCTGCATCCAGCACCGCTCGCATCATGCCCGCTGTGTTGGCCGTCCAGGCATGCACAGCCTTGCTCGCCAGGCGTGCCGCCTGCGGGGCGTGCGCGAGTGTCGCGGTTGCTTCAGGCTGGTGGCAGGAGGGGGCGCAGGCGGACATGCGCTCCCGCTGCTCGTCGCTGCAACTGTCACCCACACATGCAGAGCCCTCGTGCCTCACTGCCCACCAACACCGGCTTCTCAACACGGCCCCCCCCCCCCCCCCCCTCCTCACAAACCTCGGTTATCTCCTTTGTCGCCATTGCAAAGTGCAGGGCGATGACCTCCGCGGCGGGGATGCGCAGCAGGCGGTGCATGCCCGCGGCCCGCGCCGCCGCCGTCTCGTCCATCACGACGTACCCCACGCGCTGGTCGGGCTGCAGGTCTTTGACCATTCGCACCTGGGTTGGGGAGGGGGGAGGGAGGGGGTGGCAACGGGGGAGCAAGCGGGTGGGGGGGTGGCGGGGCGGAGGCGGCAATGTGGTTGTTGATTTGGGGTGCACAGATACCAAGGAGGAGGGAGGCGTGCGCCGCGGGGCGTTGGCAGCGCAGGCAGGGGAGCCGTCGTGCAGGGAACCGTGCACGGCCCAGCCGGGCTCACCACCGTGTCAGACTTGGCCCACACCAGGCACTGGGTGCACCCCGTCCGCGCCACAAGGTTGACCACCTCCTGCAAGCAAAGCAAACATTGTGCGTGGGTGGACCGGCGGGCGGCGTGTCCAACCGTGCGACGATGATGACGATGCAGGGGGAGAGCGGTCGGACATGGTGTGGGGCGGCACATGGCGGGCTGCACGTGCAAGCCTCCCCACCCTCCACCCCCTGGCCCGGCAACCAGGGCAAGCCGCAAGCAGCACTCGCCTGCGCCATGACGTCTTCGTCAAGCTCTTCACCTGCCTGCACACAACATTGATTGATTGATTGACTGACAAAAGCAGCAGCAGCAGGGGCTTGCGGGTGTGATGCGTGGCGGGCACGGCCAGGTGGCGCCGGCGAATCGCGCTGCACAACCGCAGCAGCAAGCCCACTCCGGTCGCACAGCGACCCCCATACCAGCTGGTTCGTCCTCCTCCCCCACCGCACCCCTCAACCTACCACAGAAAACGTTTTGATGTCCAGCGTGATCTGCTGTGTGTCGCCCTGCACCAGCGATATGACGTCGCCGGCTCGCTCCACCCGCTCCCCGCCCTCCCACCGCAGCGCCGCCAGCTCAGCCCAGGTGAAGTCTCCCACTTGGGGGCCCGCTGGGGCCGCGCTGCTGTCGCCGCCGCCGCTACCGCCGCCGCCGTGGTGGCGGCGGCGCGCGGGCGCCGCCTTGCCCGCCAGAGCGAGCAGGTGGGCCAGCTCGCGCCGCGTGCAGCACCACTAGCACCCCGTCCCTTGTCCGCGCCACGTCCACCTCCACGCAGCGAGCGCCGCCCTCCAGGGCCGCCGCAAAGGCCGCTGCCGTGTTGGGCGGCGCGACGCTGGTGTCGCCGCCGTGCGCGCACACCAGGGGGGGTGCCTCCAGCGCGCAGAAGGCGTCGCTGGGCTGCTCGTGCAGCAGCGCCAGCTCGGCGGCGCTGTCCCGTGCTTCCTCCTCCGCGCCTGCATCCGCGGGTGCTGCCGAGGGTGCACGCCAGGACAGCAGTACCGCGCCGCCCGCCAGCGCCGCCAGCGCGAGCAGTATGACCCAGCGGCGGAGGAATGGCTGCGGCGTCTGCCGCTGCCTGCAGGCAGGGACAGCACCGGGAGTTCCAGCAGGCTTGTTCAATTGTTGGTGGGATCAACCACAGCGGGGCGACTGGCTCCGCGTGGTGGCCTGTCGCGAACTCACCGCCGGCGGTGCTTAGCCGGCAGCAGCGGCTGCCGCGGCTCGCCGCCACCGCCGCGCAGCATGGGAGCCCGCTAGCTCTCCATCCCCTCCTGACAGATGTCAGCAGTGATTCGTCATTCTCTGCACGCAGTCGTAGACGATGAAGGAAGAGGGGATGAAGGAAGAGGGGCGAGCGAGTACCACTCGGTGGCGGCGGCGCCGAGTGCGGTGCGTGGCGGCGGGCAGCAGCCAGCCTGTGCGCGGGCTGGTTCAGCGCCTTGCACACACATGTAGGATGCACAATCGACCGCTGCGGGCCGCTTGCGTCGCAACACAGCGCTGCCGCCACACGCGAACGGAGCTTGCCAGGCTCTGTTTTCTGGCTGCTTGCAGCGCTCAGTGAAGGCCAACAAGTCACAGATGGCGCCGTGAACCGCCCGCGCTATGCTGCTGCCGACATGTGATGTGACATCGGCGGCAAGGGCGGGCACAGCGGGGCCGCAGCAGTGGGACACCCCCCCTCTCCGCTCGACTCCGCTCTTTCCTGCTTCGTGTCAGGTTGCATGCGTTCGTCAAACATACTACGGCCATCTTATACTACGCCAGAATGGCAGGGCGTGGGGGTGCACGGAGCAAGCACATACGGTGAGGTGCCATGATGCGCCGGAGCGACGGGCAGGCCCCAGTGAGTCGCTGGCACACCTGGCACACCTTGGTCTGGCTGCCGACGCACGCTCGCGCCGCCATCTGGCGATGCTGCTCTGGAGCAGTGCAGCTGCTGGTACCGCAGGTGCTGAGCAGACCAAGCCCGAATTTTTTTCCTGCTTGTGCTGCCTGCTCCAGCGTTGCCGCTGCTGCCGGCTCCAGTGCTGCCGCGTGCCGCCGCCGACGGCTCCCTCGCACCGCGTGCCGCTGCAGCTGGCGACCCCTATCACACCGCGTTGGCCATGGCCAGCTTGTCGGAGGTCGGCATCCTCTGGTACTGCGGCTGCTTCTTGGTGGCGCGCTTGGACTGCGGCAGGGCGGCCACAAAGGTGCAAACGTGCGGTGAGAAAGCACGGGCCGGCCGCACGCAGCCTTCCGCCTGCCCCCACGCCCCGCCCCCACGCAGCCCACCTCCCAACCTGCCCGTGCATCCGCCCCGTTCCCCCGCACCCCTTCCCACCCACTCCCACCTGGCTGTACAGCACCACGCCCGTCACGGTCATGCAGTACCCACACACAGTGGCCACGTTGACGGGGTTGCGGAAGTACAAGAGGGAAATGATGACGGCCACCACCCCTTTGGCATTGCCCAGCACCTGTGGGGATGGTGAGGGAGGGAGGGGGGGGGGGCGCGGGCGCGGCCGTGAGGGACGACCTGCAGCGTGGCTGGAGCTTGACGCAACCGCAGGGTGCAGGCACCAGCGCGACGCAGGGCAGCGAGGGATCAGTCGCACCCGAAACCAACCGATGCGTGCACGGTTTTCAGTACAGTATGCACGCATGGTTTTCAGTACCAGGGCTCCCATGGCCGCTGCCTGGTCCACCCCCCACCCGCAGTGACAGTGCCAAGGCGTGCTTGGTGACCAGGGCTGCACAGGGCAGGACGTTTCGCTGCGCCTGGCACCCACCGCTATCCTCCCACGCTGCATCTGGCACCCACCCCTGTCCTCCCACGCTGCACGCACACCCGCACTCGGATTAGTTTGCCCACCTGCAGAGTCAGCGCCGAGGTGTGCTTGGTGACCAGAAAGTTGGTGAGGTTTGCTGCGCAAGCCAGCACCGAGTTGAGCGCCAGCAACGCCCAGAACTCTGCAGGCACCACGACAGTGCGTGGCAGGGGGGGTCTCGCACCGGTTGAACACCCACGAACCCTGCGCTTGCTCGCCTGCACCCCCGCGGTGGACCACCAACATCGCAAGCTATCCCTGCATGGCAGCCTTGCGCCCAGGAGTCACGACCCTCCGCAACCCCCACCTTCTGCGGGGCATCACACCCCACTTCCCGCCCAGCTCCCTCGCTCCCTCCGGCCTACCCCCGACACACCAGCTGCAGCTGCCTGCGTGGCAGCCTTCTGCGCCCCCACGAGTCACCGCCTTCTACCCCCCCCCCCCCCCCCCTCCCCCCCCTCCCCCCCCCACACACACCCCACCCCACCCACACACCCCACACACCCACCCCCACCACCCCACACCACCACCACCACCAACCCAACCCACCCACCCCCTCCTCACCCCAGTTCTTGCCCAGCTCCCTTGCTTGCGCCAGCGAGTCAGGCTCGAAGAAGAGGGTCATGGGAACGAGGAACAGCACAGCCACGGGGGCCTGGACCCGGGGGGGGAGGGGAGGAGAGGGGGATGTCGATGTGGTGGAGGGTGTTGATCGACGGACGGAGCAGCAGAGCGCAGCCATGTGGGCCTGGACCATGGGAAAGCGACGTGCTCGAAATACAGTCGGGGTTGAATGTTGCAGTAGGGTGGAGCAGCCAGGCACCCAGGCTGCCCCCACCCCACCCTCTAGAGGCGCCAGTTGTCCTCACCATGTAGCCCAGCAGCGACATGGAGTTGAGCTTCTCAGCTGGATCGGACAGCAGCCTGCCCTGCAGCACGCTCTTCAGCGCACGCGTGCTGGTGGCGGTGAGGCACGCGGCAAAGCCCACCAGGTTGAACAGGGGCTCGGCGCCGCTGGCAATCACGATGCCTGCGTCGAGGGGAGGGAGCAAGGCGAGGCAGCGCGTGGTGGGAGGACGGTAGAGCATGTCAGCCCCCCACCCCCCCGCATGTGATGCACCTAAGCCCAACACCTAGCTGTTGCAGGGGTGGAACTGGCAGGGGCGGCGTGACTGCGCGCGCGGCGCCAAGGAATCTCAACAGCGTCGAGGAAGCCGCCGCGGCGCACGGCCGCCGAGCATTCGCTCACCCACGATCACAGGCACGAGCGCGAGGTAGGTCTGCCGCGTTTCGCGCTCCCCAAACAGCACCAACGCCAGGAAGGCGGTGAAGGCGGGGGTGGTACTGCCGATGGCCTGGTTGAAGGACACTGCGGGGCGGGAGGGGGCCGGGGACGGGCAGTGGGCGGGCAGTGAGCAGGTGGCGAGCAGGCTGGCGCAGCCAGCTGCCGAGCTCCAGCCAGCCTGCCGCGTCCCGCAGCATGGCCAGGCGCAGGCCGCTGAGGGTGCACGTGCACGAGCGTCCGCCCGGTGTCCGCCGGTGTCGGCTGGCACAGGGCTGCCCCTGCCGTGCGCCTGCTGTGCCTGGCTGACCGACCTGGGATGAAGCGCAGCGACACGTTGCCCAGCACGACTGCAGGCAGGCAGGGAGACGAAAAGGTTGGCAGGCAGGGCGGGGTAGGGGGGAAGGCAGGGCAGCAGAAGGCCACCTGCCGCTGGGCCCAAGGGGAGAACGGCAGGCCCCCACCCCCTCTGCAGCCGCCGCTGGTAACAACTCCAAGCGCCGCCAGCTGCCCTCACGCCCAGAGCAGCAAGGCACGCTCCCCCGCCCACGGCGACCGCCGCCTTCCCACCGCCGCCGCAGCAGCGGCAGCAGCGGGAAGCGGCACGCCCGGCACTCGCTCGCCGGCAGGAAGCAGCAAGCCCGGCACCCACTCGCCGGCCACCACAAGGAGGCGGCAGGCCCGGCGCACACTCACTGGTCAAAAGGAAAATCACTGCCAGCACGACAATCTTGTAGCCTTGCGCCCGCGAGGCCACCGGCTGCAGGCGCACCAGCCCGCTGGAGGAGGCGCCAAAGCTCAGCGCGGAGCAGCAGATCATGTGTGATAGCGTCAGGAAGACGGGGCCCCTGCGGTGGGCGGCAGGGGGGGGCAGGCGGGCGTCGTCGGCGGCGGCACGGACAGGGTGACCGCGCCCCTCGTGGCTGCACAACAGCACCAAGTGTTTCCCTGTAGCAGGGCCCGTTTGCTGGCTCCCTCCAACCTGAATCCGACGTGTGTGGGCAAGCACCCAGGACGCAGCCCAGCAGCGGCCCGCTCGCGGCCCTCCCTGGACAGCTGCGTTGGCCCGTGTGCATGCTCCCTCTGCGCAGCCCGCGCTTGCCTGAAGCCCCAAAGCGAGAGGAGCCCCTTGTTTGTGAGGATGCAGCCAATGTTGCTGGCATACCTGGAGGAACGAGAGGGGGGGAGGGGCCGGGGTTGGCGGTGCCGGCGTTGAGGTGCAGGCAACTGGGCGACACAAGTTTGGGACTAGCGCGACGTTCTTGTGAAGCGAACCTCTTCAGGCCCTGCGCACACGCCACTGTAAGCTGGCGGGCAGCTGCGCAGCTGCAGGGAGGGCTGGCAAACGGCCGCCTTGCGGCGGCGGGAGGCGGCGGCGGCGGCCGCAACAGCCAGTGAAGCCCACCAACTGCGCCTCACCAGCAAATGATGATGAAAATCGTCAGCGCCTCGCGCTTCGCCATCGTGGCGGCCACGCCCGTGGCGGCCACGCCCGTGGCCGCCGAGCCCGCCTGAGCGGGGGTTGCAGAAGCCGCACCCTGCCGCGGCGAACCGCCGACTGGGTGATGGCTGACTTGTGGCTGGCTTGAGGCGGGCATTGGCGGCGGTGGGATGGGTCGCCACATTTGATCATTTGAGTCGGCGGCGGCGACGGCACACAGCGTGCATCGTGGGGTCAGAGGAACCAGCAGAGCTTGCCTTTCTTGGGGGAGGCTTTTCGGTGAGAACTTCTACCGTCAAGCGTGATCTGAGGTCACTGCTATCAATTTGTGAACCCTGAAAGCAAGGCCGAGTGCTGGGTCGCGACTGCGCCGGGCCAGCCACCCCTCGCTCACCAACCTCTCTCAAGCGGTGTCACACAAGGTAGTGCTGAGCGGCGGTGGGTCGTTTGCGGCGCGGCACGCCATGCAGGGGTGAGGGTGCGGGGCGGCGGCGGGTGGCGGGGAAAAATGGATGAAGGGAAGTGGGGCTGGGGGTGGGCGGTTGGCAGGCGTGGGGGAGAAGGGGTGCGTAACAAAGGATGCAGCGTCTTATGGGAAGAGGTATGGAAAAAGATAAAGAATAACTGGGCACGCGGGGGCTTTGCTGTGGGAGAGGGAAGCATTGGAGGATGCTGGGGGAGCTGCCGCGCTAGCGCTGCGCGCAGCAGCCGCTGAGGCCCACTGCCGGCTTGACGCCGGGTGGGTGCCTGCCTGCCTGGGGGGATGACCAATTCAAATTCAAAGCAAGGAAGCCAGGGTGGGAGACAGGGTGGGCGTGGTGCTACAGGTGCGAGTGAGAGGGGCGTCGGGCGTGCGTTGGGTGGGGTGTGCCAGGGAGGGGCACACGGCGGTTGTCGTTGGAACCGCAAGAGAGGGGTGGGGATGAGCAAGCGAGGCGTGGGGAAGCGCGAAAGTGAGGGCAGGCGGGTGGCTGCGCAGGCGGCAGTGCTTGGCAGGCGTGGCGACCCCATCGGGGGAGGGGCGCCCTCCTTGGGTGTGTGGCACGTGACGCACAAGCAGCAGCGGGGCGTCATTCAGACGTCCGCCCCCTCTGCGGACGGCGCTGCTGGCTCTGCTGCGGGGGCGGCGGGCGCGTCGGCTGTCGCAGGCGCCTCGGCGGCAGTCACAGCCGCCGGCGCACCAGGTGCCGCCTCCTCGGCGCCCGCCGCGTCAACGGGCGGGGGCTCCGAGGCGGCGGGGGTGTCGCCGCAGCTGCTGCCGTTGGCCCGCTGCGGCGTGGGGTGGCTGCCGGCCCGCACAGACTCGCTCGAGGGCTGCAGGCTGGCGGCGCGGGACAGCACATCCAGGCCTCCGGTAGCGTGCGGCACAAGGTTGGCATGCTGCGGCGGCAGAGGGGGGGGCGGTGTGTTGGGCTGGTGGGTGGGAGAGGAGTGGCACGCCACGCGGGCGTGCGCAGGCCTGCTGGGTGCCTCTCCTGGCCTGGCGCTCAACAGCCCCACACAGCCAAGCTGACGCTGCCGCATACCACAGGTCCACCCGCCCGCCCACCACTGGCAGCAGCTCCGCCCGCGTGAACGCACCGCAGAGCGCGAGGGCGCCGTAATGCCAGTGGTGATGGTGGCGGGGGTGGAGAGGGCGCGGGGCGGCAGCGGCCACGGGTGCACGGCCTTGCTGCGCTGTGGCGCCGGCACCGGCGCGGCGGGCAGCGTGGCCGCGGCCGCGGCAAACGCAGACACCATGGGGCCGCTGCCCGCGCCGCCGCCGCCGACGGGCCTGACAGCAGAGCACGCCCGTGGGCTGGCGCCGGCGGGCGCGGCGGAGGTGCCGCCGGCACCGCCGCTCCCGGGGTTGAGCCCAGTAGTGATGATGGCGCCTCCGCCACGAGGGGCAGCAAAGGGGGCGGTCTGCTGCAGCTGCGACGGCGCCGTAATGGTGAGCTCGATCGACTTGCCGCCGACGTTGGCGCGCACCGGCGGCTTGCCGCCGCCGCCGCCTGCCTCGCCGCCCGCCTGCTCGCCCGGCTTGCCTTCCGGGGCGGGCACCGCCGGAACGATCAGCACGTTTGGCTGGTTGGCGGGCAGGGGCAGGCTGGAGGACAGCGAGCGTTGCAGCGACAGGGAGCGCTGCACCGCCAGGGCAGCCGGCGCCGTCGCGGCGGGGGCCGGCGGTGGCGGCGCCACCCGCTGTTCGGCTGCGGCAGCAAAGGCTGACACGGCCGCCAACGAGGGCAGCTGCTGCTGGCCGTCTGTGGGCTCGCCCTTGACCGGCACCGCTGCCGCCGCAGCAGCCTTGCCGCCGCCTGCCGCCTCCTCCGCCGCCTCCTCCCCCGCCGCCTCCTCCTCGCCGCTCAGAATGTCCAGCAGCTGCTGCAGCTGGGGCGGTGGCGGCGGCTCCTCGCTGTTGGGCCCGCTGTCGCCCTGCCGCCGGCTGCGCTTGGCTGCGGGGCTCTCGCCGGGGTGAGCATGCCCAAGGGTGTGCTGTGCACGCGCCAGCCGGCCGGCGGCCTGCCGTACGGGGCGACCCGCCGGCGGCGGCGGCGCCGATGCCGCCGGCGCCGGCATCGGCGGCGGCGGCGCGGCGAAGCCAGACGCACCCGCCGCGGGGCCGCCCAAGGCCCCTAACAGCTGCGCCATGCCCGGCTGCTGCAGCATGCCTGCCAGAGCCGCGGTCATGTCTGTGCCGCCCACCCCGCCCGTCGCCGCCGCCAGCAGGCTAGACAGCTGGGCGAGCGCCGTGGCGTTGGCGGCGCTGCTGCCGCCGCCCTGCAGCAGCGCCAGCGTGGACGCCTGCTGCTGCAGGCTGGCGGTGTAGGCGTTGCAGAGCATGCGCAGCATGCCGCTCTGCCACAGCTGGCTGGTGAGCGCCAGGATGGAGGCGACGTCGGGGCAGGACTGCAGTACCGGCAGCAGGCCCTGGTAGTACTGCTTGGGGAGGTGCGTCTGCTCCGCAGCCCAGTTCTGCAAGGGGGAGGCGCAGGCAGACGGCAGCGCGGTGAGGGGTGAGGGAGGGGGGCCACGGGCGAGGGGGGCGGCGAGGCAGCCTGTGTGTGGGTACCGGGAGGCATGCGCCTGCAGGCGCAGCCCCCCCCCCCTGGCGCCCCCGCCCCGCCCGCGCGGCGCACCTGCCCTTGGTGCAGCGCGCCCCAGATGTGCACAATGTCGTGGGCAGCAGAGATCTCCTGGGATGTGGCGGAGCCAAGCCTGGAGGAGGACGAAGGCACAGGGGGGGTTGGTTCGTGAGCTGCCAGGCGTCGCCAAGCTGGCAAGCACGGAGCAGGCGTGCGCGCATGGGTGGCGGACGCGCACGCGGGTGGCACTTCGTGGCGCAGCCTCACCGCAGCATTTCCAGCAGCAGGGGCAGGCCCTGGGAGGCCAGCCGCTGCGCCGCCGCCGCTGCAGCCGAGGGGGCGGCGGCGGCGCCGGCCGCCGCCGCCATGTGGCTCTGCAGCATGTGCGCCACCAGCACCTGCTGCTGCGCCGCCTGCTGCGCCGCCTGCTGCTGCTGCGCCGCTGCTGCGGATGCCGCGGCGGCGGCGCCGTTGGCCGCGGCCTGCGCGGGGGATGCTGCGTCGCCGCCCACCTCAGTTGCTGTTGTGGCTGCCGTCGCCGCCATGATGGCTGCAGACAGTGCTGCAGGCGCAGGATCCTGCTCCATCGCCAACCCGCCGCGTGCAGCCGCATTGTCCTCGGCCGCCGCCGCCGCCGCCGCCGCCGCCGCGCCATAGGCAGCCTCGCCCTCGGCCTCTACCACCGCGGCAATGGCGGCAGCAAGGCCGTCGAGGGGAGTGCGGCTGCGCTCGTCCCCCTGCCCCGCAGCCCCATCCACCCCCATCGCCGCGGGAGGCTGCGCAGCCAGGGGCGCCGCTTGCATTTGGCCGTTTGCCGCTTGCATTTGGCCGTTTGCCGCTTGCATTTGGTCGTTTTCCGCCGCCGCCGCGGCCATGGCCGCCACGGCAGCCGCCATGGGGGAGTCTGCGGGCATGCTGCGCACCATGTGCCCCACAATGTCGCCGGCGCCCAGAGAAACCGCGCCGCCGTCGCCGGCCGGGCCGCCGTACGGCTGCTGCTGCCCCAGGGCCAGCATGGCGGCCAGCATGGCGGCGCTGGGCTGGCGAAATGACGTCGGTGCTGCGGGTGGGTGCGCGGCGCTGCCGGCGCTGGCCGCGCCGTACGTCCGCTTCTTGCGCTCCTGCCCCTGCAAGCCAAGCAAGGCGGTGCGTGCGTGTGGGGTGGGTTGTCGGGACAGCCGACTGGCGGCAGCCCGTCGGGCGACACGACAGCCGACGGCCGGCAGCCACCTTTGAGCGTCACTGCGCCAGGCCGACCCCTGCTTCGCCACACACATGCGGCCTCCCTCCCTCCCCCCCCCTACCTTTGCTGTGATCTCGTAGCTCTGCCGCGGGTCCCCCATGCGCAGCTTCTCGGCAGCTTCCGCGCGCGCCGCCTCGACGCCAGTCCTCAGCTCATCCAGCAGCGCCCTGCAAGCACGGGTGCGCGAGGGGCAGGGTGCAGGTGGGGTTGGGGCCAAGCAGGGCAGGCACCGGGACGCGGCAAGCACCACCAGCAGCGCGCAAGTAGCACACGCCTGCCCCGCGGCGCCTGCCCCCCGAAGTTCGGGTCATTTCATAGTGTGCCCCTGCGTCACGCTGGTGCCGAGTGGACGCGGCACAGGGCTGCCCACTCACTCTGGCTGCAGCGCGTGGCCCTTCTTGGCGCACTGTTTGAGGCCATAGATGCAATCATCCCTGGGTGGGTGGGTGGGTGGGTGGGTGGGTGGATGGGCGGGCGGGTGGATGGGTGGATGGGTGACGGCATGATGGGTGGACCGACGGCGGTGGCGGCGCAAGGCGGTGCACAACAGCGCCAGGCGCTGCTTCCTGGCACACGCCGTGGCACCGCGACAGACAGGCCCCCGCCCCTCACCGAGTGCTGCTCGCCAGATATCTGAGCAGGTCGCTGTTGGCGTAGTCTGCTGCAGGGTGGTTGGTGCCCAGGGCCTGGTTTGGGGGAGGGGAGGGAGGGGCAGAGGGCGGGTGGAGGAGGCATTACGGCGCGTGCAAGAGTGGCGGCGGCCGCCGGTTGATGCGCAGGCACCAGCACGACCAGCCCCAACTAAACCAGATTGCAGCCGGGTTGGGTGTCCCCCCCCCAGTTCCAAACATCCCGCCGCGGGGAGCACCGGCCGGCGGCTGCGGCGCCCGCGCCGCCCCCCGGAGCACGACGCCACGCACCGAGCCGGCGTTCAGCACGCCCTGCACGCTGCGCCCCTTCTCCAGCGCGCGCTTGATGGTCAGCAGGTCGAAGGCGCGGGCGGCGGCCTCCAGCGAGGCAAACCCGTAGATCTTTGGGTGCTTCTTGGTGCCGTTGTCGCAAAACACAAACCTGTCGAACGGAAGGGGGGCGGAAAGAGGGCGGGGGGGGGGGCAGCGGGTGGGTCGGCGGCCGGCGCTCCCCTGCGTGCTGCACGGCTGCAGAAGGCCGCGCATTGCTGTGCGACCGCAAGCGCACACCCAACAGCAAAGGCTGCCTGGGAGCTGTGCGCGCGAGGGGCAGCGGCCCCTGGCTGCGGGGCGCCGGCCCGTGTCGCCGCGTGCGGGCGCGTAGGCCTGCCCCCAGCAGGGGAGCTGCCCAGAGGGCTGCCATGCTCCCCTGGTGGCCGCAGGACGGCGCTAGAGGTCTGAGCGGAGCAAGCGAGCGGGCTTTCTGGGCTCTGCCGGCACTGCAGCTACTGCCAGCCCCGCACGCAGCCCTGCTCACTGCACGTCGAACTTCTGAAGCCCTGCAGCAGCGTGAGGACAACGCGGGGCGCGGCTCGAGAGAAGCGGGGTGCGAGCCTGCGGTCACACCCTCAGGCTCACACCCGGCGCCGCTGTGCTCGCAAACCCGTCTGCCACACATGTGCATATCGAAGCAGCCGCGGGCGACCGGCAGCGAGGCGCCTGCAGGCCGCAAGCCCCCAACTCACCGCTATTGGTCCCAGAGGTGCGTGTGACGCCTCTGAAGGCGGTCGGCTCTCGGCTGCGGTATGACGACGTCACAGCCGTGCCCTGTGGAGGGCTCGGACGCTGCGGCGGGGCCAACAGCGCGGCCAGCGCCTCCACCGACATAACTCCTGCGGGACCTACTGCGCGTGGTGATGCATGCCTCGGAAGGGTGCGGGGGTGAGGAGGCGAGCACACAACGCGTGGTCAGGCATACCGCCGCAGCGACGCTGGCGTCTCGCAGTGGGTACTGCATCGACATCGCGTTGTGCAGGCTGCAGCCTCCGTGGTTGCTGCTGTCAGAGGTGGTCTTGTCTCAAACGGTTGCTTGTCAGTGACAGGAGAGGCCTGCATGCCCAGCCCGCGGCGCAGCCAGCGCCGCAGCGCCCGCTGCCTGCGCCGCCCCCGGTCGTGCTGGTGGTTACCTGGCGAGAGACAGCATCGTCTGAGCAACTGGAAACTCCCCAGCATCCTTGCTCACAGCTGGCAGGGCTATATGTCGCACTTCGGGCTACTCGGGTAATAGTTGTGCAAACCCGGCGGGCACCGCAGCGCACTACAAGGGCCACAAGCCTGCAGTTCGCGGTCGGCACGGCAGGGTTACGGCTGTCGACCCCAGTTGGCAGCACCAGCAGACGCGGTGTACGCATCCGGGGAGCTTGCGCGCCGGCCATTGTTCAGGGCTTGCGGGAGAGGGCAACATGCGGTGCCTTCTGTGGGACAGTGCCCTGTGCACCTTGAGCACGAGGCGCTCGTGCAGCGGTTCATTTGCCATTGGGAGGGCAGCGTGCCATCCTATGTGTTGACCTGAAGCATCGATCGCGCGGCAGTTGCGCATCCCCACACGCTAGACCCCCGTGCGAGTGCCGAGCGGTAGTGCGCCGCCTCGTCACGTCTGTTTCTTCGGGCACCGCAAGCGATATAGCTAGCACCGTCTCCTGCACCCGGCATGAGCAGGTGGCATGACGCGCCGGCAAGGCCGCAAAGGGTTTGGCAGCGCCACGCGCCGCGCAGCCAACCTTGCATTCCCGCCAAGCGCGCGTTGCGCCAGCCGCTGTGGAGCGCATGCAATTGCCCAACAGTTTGTGGCTTCGATAGCAAACCCGACAGCAAACCCAAACGCCGACAAGCCTCCTGAACAATTCTGAAGAGCCGACAGGGCAGGGCGCAACCTGCAGGCGACTTTCACCGCCACGCCACTTTGTGCCCACCTCCACCCAAACCCCTTTGGCCTTTCTCTGGCTCCTCTGGCCTTGCCATCCGCCCACAAGTACGGCGCAAGGAGCGACCTTGCAGCGGGAGGTGCCGCTGGGCTGGCCTCCGCAGCGGCCCGCAAGGGTCCCTGTGTGAGGGCGGCGGGTGGCTGGCCCGCCCCATTGATCGCGCCAGCATGAGCGATGGAGGCGGATCAGGCAGCAGAGCAGCCGCAGGTGCCCTCTCCGCCGCTGTCCGCCGTGCCTGAACCAGCGCTGGCGCCGCGACCGAGTCGCCGCCGCCTCTTGCAGCCCCGCCGCTGGTGCCACCAGAGCAGCATGCTGCAGCAGCTGCGGCGGCGGCGATCGGCGCAGCAGGCCCGGGGGATGTGAGCCCCGTCAGCACTGCGCACCACCCACCGCAAGGCCTTCACCACCTCACCCGGCACTGGCTTCCCGACGAGCAGCGGGGCGAGGCAGTGCTGCAGCGCCTGGGTGCCCCCGACATGCGCACCGCGGAGCAGATGGTCCGGTGAGGGCAGGGCGGCGCGCCGGCAGAGGGCTGGATACTGTTCAGCATGTGACACACACGGCGGCGGCCGCCGCCGCCGCTCTCTACCCCTGCTCTCACGCCAACAGGTTGCCCTCGCTGCTGCCTCCCTCCCTGGCCTGCAGCACCATGGGGCAGAGGGAGCTGAGAGACGCTTTTCAGCGGGTCTATGGCGCAGCCACGCAGGTGACGGTGGGTGCCTGGCAGCGGCAGGCCCGCAGCGGCATGTTCGCGCGTCACCCGCGCTCAAACCCCCTGCCGGTGTGCCAACACCCCCGCCGCTCACTGCCGTGTCGCACCGCCGCCCCCACGACTCTTTCATGCAGAGCTTCAACAACTCTTGGCTGAGGCGCAAGCTTGCAGAGGGTGAGGGTGGTTGTGATGCGGAGGGAAGGCTGTCGTGCCTGGTATCGCCTTGCCTGCGCTGTCGGCATGCATGGGAAGTGTCCTTCGCCGCCGCCGCTCCGCTCGCTGGTCCTTGAACCTGCCAGCCGTACCACCCACCCTGCCCTGCAGCCCTGGGAGTGAAGGCTGCTGGTGTGAGCAAGACACGCAAGCGCGGCGGAGGCGGGCGCGGCGCGCGGCGCAGCGGCAGCCGTGGCGCCGGCGCCGCGGCCGGCACGAGCAAGGCAGGCTCGCGCAGCGGCCGGAGCAGCGCCGCCACCGCCGCGCCGCCTGCAGCTGCTGCCGCTGGCGGTGACGGCGCGCCGCGAGAGACGGCGCGCGCAGCGCTTGCGGTGGCCATGGCAGCTGAGGCAGCGGGTTCAGAAGGAGAGTGCAGTGAGGAGGAGGAGGAGGAAGAGGGGGAGGACGAGGGGGACTGGTGGAGCGACCTCACCCCCGGCTCGGCCGCCACGCGCGGCAGCGGCGGCGGCGGCGGCGTGCCGGCGGCCGCGGCGGCAGCGGCCATGGCGGCGGCGGCGGCGGCGGCGGCGGCGGGCGAGGAGGCGGCGACCCGCCGCAGCACCCGCAAGTCGGCGGCACGAGACGCCCAGGTGGCGGCTGCCATGCAAGACTTTGCTGGCGGGCTGCTCAGCGCGGCGGAGCAGCTGCGCACGCCCAACCCTCCCAAGCTGGAGGCCCTGCCTGAGCTGGGGCCCTGGGGCCAGCAGCAGCCGCCGACGGCAAAGGAGATGCAGCAGTGGAGGGAGCAGCCGCACTGGCGCCACCTGCACGTGCCGTCCTCCGGCGGCGACGAGCCGCTGCTGCCTGCCATGCTGCCAGAGCTGGGCAGCGGTGCAGCGGCCGCAGCAGCAGCAGGCCTTGCGCCGCCGCCGCACGGCTTTCTGCAGCCCACAGCGGCGCCGCCACCCTTGCAGCTGCCCTCTGCGGCGGCGGTGCAGCCAGCGGCTCAGCCGGCTGCCGCCGCCGCCGCCTCTTCCTGCCTGCTGCACACCTACCTGCAGCAGACGCGCCAGCAGCAGCAAGGCGTGCATCCCTCGCAGCGCTCCCAGCCCAGCCCACTCCCGTCGGGTTTCCCTCTGTTTGTGGGAGGCGGCACAATCAGCCCGCGAGCACCGCCCGCGGTGCCCCCCGAGGTGGTGGCAGCGGCGGTGGCGGCTGCGCAGGCTGCGGCAGCAGGCCCGGCGCACACCGCCGCCTCCAGCGCACTGCCCGTGCCGCCGGCGGGTCCTCCGCCGCCGCCGCCGCAGCCGCAGCCGCAGCAGCAGCTGTGGCAGCTGTCCACTGCCGTGGCCGAGGCGGCAGCTAGGCAAGCTGAGGAAGCAGCACAGGCAGCGCAGGCAGCGGCGCGCCCGCCCGCCGCTGCAGCCCTGAGCCGCGGCGGCACGCCGCAGCTAGGGGAGGCACCGCCGCCGCCGCCGCCGCCGCCGCAGCAGCAGCAGCAGCGGTCGGTGGAGCCTGCACCGCAGGTCCAACCGCCAGCGCTGCACCTGCAGCATCAGCAAGCCGAGCAGGCTCGGCAGCAGCGGCAACAGCAGCAGGAGGCGGCTGCGCAGCTTGTCACGGAGGCCAACATGGAGCCGCCTCCGCCAATGTCGGCGCTGCCGCAGCACCGTCCGCAGGCGGGGCAGGCGTCGCGGCCGCCGCACTCCGCCGCCACCGAGGCCTGAGCGGCCTGCGGCTGCCTGCGTGGCACCGACCGTCACGCCGCTAGCTGCAGCTTCCCCTGCATGTATGATGCACCAGGAACAGGCAGCAGGAACGAACACCACATGGATACCTCCCCACCATCACCACCACCCCACCCCACCCCCGCACCACACCCGACCTGCCGGGCACTCGATCACCACAAACCGCTCTCAATCACACGCACACATTCCCCGCCTGCCCGGTACTGCGCCCTCTCTTCCTCATCTACCTTCCACCGCTGCACAGCAACTGCACCACCCGCACACACAAGCGTCAGCGACACTGCCGGCGTGCACCAGCCCAGTCTCCTCCCCGGCTGTGCTGTCTCGGCCCTCTGCTGGGCCTGGCCCATGCCCTCCCACCGCAAGCCTGTGTCCCTCCCCCGCCTCTCGTTTCGTTTCTTTGCTTTTCCCTCACTGCCCCCCCCTGCACGGCTGACGCCGCGTTGTCGAGTCCTCCAGCTTTTTGGCCTGCCGCGCCCACTACGTACCTTTGCACTGCCCACGCCCCTATCACCCCACGCGTATGGCTGGCACAGCAGCGCTGACGCGCTGCCCGCCGGTCCCCCCCCCCCCCCCCGCCCCCCCCGTCGTAGAACCTTGACCCTGGTGCTTGATGCGCCTGTGTTGCATGCTTTCGTACCGAGTGCGCTCTGCCTTTTCTGCAGCACTCCAACCCGCGACGAGCTGCCTCGCCCCCCGGCCGCCCACGCGTGCCGCTCTCGCGCACTGCCGCCGCCGCCGCCGCCGCACCCGCCACGCAACATGCTCCTTGCGTACGGCAGCCAGCCCCATGCTGCACCGTTTCTCCCCCTTTCTGTGCGAAATGTAAGCTCTCTCTCTCTCTACCTTACAGCCGAGGCTAAGGTGGGGCAGGGGGAGACAGCGCAGCAGCAGCCAGCCGCGGCCCGCCTCAGGCCCGGCACGTGCCGGCTGCAGCTGCAGCCCTGCCCGGCAGCCCCGGCCATGCGCCTCAGTGATTCCGGCCGCAGTGCAGCAGGGAGCCTGCTCCCAGGAACAAGCCAAAGACTGCCGCGCTGCTGAGGGTGGTCTGCGGGGTGGGGGGGGGGCAGGGGCAGGAGTGCGCTCGGGCTGGCGATGCAAGGCGCAACAACCGCCGTCGCGCCGGCGGCGCCGCTGGCAGCAGCAGCCGGCTGTGTCGTGTCCGCTGCTGCCTGCGCCACGGCGCCAAAAGCCGCGCGCCATCCCTCCAACCAGGCAGCAGAGCAGGCGCTGCGCCCTACCTGTCCAATGTACCGCACTTTGTACAGCCCAGGCACCTGAACACAGGCGGGGCGGGGGGGGGGGGGGGGGCGGGCTTCGGAAGCAGCATGCACGCTTGTACGAAGCTTTTCAATATGGCCCGACTGGCACCGTGGCTGAGCGCACGGTGGGCAATGCAGGCATGCTGTGTTCCCAGCCGCAGCCACCAAAATCAACCTTTGCCCGCCCCTTGCCTTGTATCTGAAAGCTTCATATGTGCCATACATTGCCCCTGCATTGCATGGAGAGGTGCAGGCATGGGGCGCACAAGTGGGCAACGCAACCCAAGGAGAGAGGACGGGCATAACCAACACTGCAGTTGTGCACACGCTGCAGAGAACTGCTGCACTCAAGTGCAGCCATGTGTGCATGGCCGCGTGCCTGCCAGGTCTGGGTGGTGCCAGCCGCGCTGCTTGCGCAGGACACGCGGGGCGCCGCCGCAGCAGCTGCCAAACACCCACCTATCGAGGCCCCCAGCGCGCCGCCCACCGCCGCGCCCGTGGCCACCCGGTTCATGCAGTGCTGATCCAGCAGAGCCACTGCAGGGGCACGATGCAGGAAGGAGCGGCGTGAAGCCAGCGGCGGCGGCGGCGGTGGCAGCGGCGGCAGCCCCAGGCAACACCCTCGTGCGCCGCCACAGGCTCGCTCACGCACTCTATAGGATAACCTGCGTTGCTCGGGGGCCCAACACAGGCAGGTGGGGGTGCTGACAGGCCGGGCGGGAGTGTGCTGGACAGGACCCGAAAATTGGAGCGCCTGCGAGCTGCCCGGACGAAGCCAGCAGGCAGAAGAATCAGGTAGGGGCGTGTTGGGACGAGCAACGAGCGTGGCGAGAAGGAGGGGCGGCCAATGTTCTCCCACCTTGGGCGCAATTGGCCTCGCTCTGTGAAGGCCTGATCGATCTGCAGCTACTACTCCATTGTTGCGAGAGCTTGTCACGAGCTATCACGAGGAGGAACGCCCGTCCCGACTCAAGCCGAAAGCCCTGGTTGTTGCCTTGAGCAGCTGGTCGTTTGCCAGGGAGGGCGGCGTTTCGCAACACGACTAGCAGCACACGCTAGTCTTTTAACATACGATGCCGCTGGCAGCAGGCAGGGCGCCGCCCGCAGGGCTGTGCGCGCCCGTCGCCTCCGCCGCCGGGCGGTTGCGTGCGGCGCCTGCCCACTGCACAAGCCACGCCGCCAGCCATCGGTGCACACTACGATTGGCCCCGTTGGCAGCACCGCTTGCACAGCTGGCAACAGCTGGTTGGCGCGCGCGACCTGCGGCCCCAACCACTCCTGGCCGGCAGCGTGCCACGGTCGTCCGCGCCGCCAAGGCAGCGGCGCCGGCGGCGGTGGCGGCGGCGCAGCAGCTGGCATGGTTCACTGCCACCGGCGTGCCGCTGGTCGAGACGCTGCGAGTGCTGACGCTGCAGCAGGCGGCGGTGCGCTGCGCCGTGCTGGTGATAGCAACGGCGGTAGGGGTCGCTTTTGGCAACAAGTTGCTGGACCTGGCGGGCGCTCAGGTAGGGGTGGCATGTTTGCACCGCATTTCCTTCGCAGCAGGGCAGAGCCGGGCAGGGCAGTGGCAGGAGGAAGGAATGCCGTCAGTGTGCAGGCGCAGTACAGTAGGGGCAGCCCACCTCCTCCCGGCGGCATCACCCCCCGCCTCCTCGGCTCTTCTGAGGCCCTCACCATTCCTCGCCCTTGCCAACAGATGGAGTCGGTGGCCGAGCGCACGCGGCGGTCCAGCGGCCTGCCGCTGCTGATGGGCACCGCCCTGGCGGCGGTGCACCGCCCCGCCAAGCTGCTGCTGCCCACCTACGGTGCGGCTGCGGGGGGGCCTGTGCAAGGGGCGTTGGCCTGCCCCTGCTGCTGCTGCTTGCTATTGCTACTGCCTGCTGCTTGTTGCTGCTGCTGCCGCCGGTGACCGCCCACCTGTGGTGGTGGTACTTGATGTGTGTTGTGTGTGCAAGATGTGTGCTTGTGTGTGCACGCTGTGGCGGGCGGCGAGCGGTGCTGCGCTGGCACAGCGGGCCACGGCGCACAGCGCAGAGCTGGCGGCGGTGGCTCACAGGGCGCGTGCCCCGCCCCCCCTGCCCCTCCCCCCTGCAGGCTTCTTCTACACCCTGCTGGTGCTGACAGGTAGGGGCCGGTGCAGCTCGTGGCGGCAGGGAGGGGAGCATGCAGAGCTCTCGTGCGTCCTTGCGCCTACCGTCCAGGCACGAGCAGTTCGTGGGAAAATAACTCTGAAAAGAGGTGCCACGAATGGCTTGGAAACTCTTTTCGGGAGGCCCACGAACCCGGGAGGGCCGGGTTGGCTGGGAGGGCCCGAGGCCAATTTGTTTGGAAAAGGGCTTACAGAGGCGATCCTTTGCTTCCCTTGGCTCCCGAGCCCTTCTGGGTCGCTTGTGAGGTGCCGGGGAGGTGCGACAAGGCTCCCACGAGCCCCAAAAGCGCCCACATGCCACGCTGGCAGCTGGCCCACGAATGCCCCGAAAATGCGTTTTTGAGGGCCCACGAATGCCAAATCGGGCCTGAACAATTCATTCGTGGCCAATTTCCACAAACTGCTCGTGCCTGGACGGTAGCTTGCGTGCTCCGCGGTGGCGCACGGCCACCGCACCGCTGTACATCTGCTGCTCCGTTCCCCGGGCTTGCCCTTTGCAAGCCTCCCATCAATCGCCCGCCTGCACCTGGCCCTGCCCTTGCCTCCCCCCGGCCGCAGCCTTCACAGAGGTTGCGCTCACTCACATGGACGCCCACATGCACACCGTGCTGCGTGAGTGGCGGCAGCGGCACGGCGCCCCCCCCCCCGGGCCAGGGCGCCAGGCTGCTCCTGCAAAAGCTGCGCCCCCGCGGCGCCGCCCTGCATGCTCGAGCTCTGGCCACACATCACCTGCTGCCACCGCCGCTGCGCCTTCGCTGCCCCCCGACCATGCTCTCCAGCTTTACGAGGGGACTCTGCCCCAGCTGGCGCGCCCACCCTGCCCACCCCGCTGCTGCTGCAACCCCCCCTTCCCCCCCCTCCCTCCCCCCCCCCCTTCAGACCTGTGCGGCTCCCAGGTGCTAGGTTTCTTCAAGTCGCTGGCGCAGGTGACGCAGGACACGTCAGAGCTCCTGCTCATCGTGTTTGCGTGAGTCGTGCGCTGGCACGGGCTCTGCTTGCGCGAGTCGTGCGTTTGCATGAGTTGACGAGCGAAGGGTTGCGGCCCTGTTTCCGTGAGTTGACGAGCGAAGGGTGGCTGACCTGTTTGCGTGAGTTGCGTGGGTTTGCACTGGTTTCTCCAGCGTGAGCGAAGGGATGCCACGAGATGCCACGAGCTGCCAAGGGATGCCGTCCTGGAGGCTGCACGCGGGCAGACCACAGCGCGCTGTGCTGTGCTCCCCTGGAGGGATCCACAGCGCGCGGCATGCCCCACAAACCCTCGGCAAGACGCTGCGCCCCCTCTCTCTCCTTCTCTGTGCGTGCAGGGCCTGGTTCCTGATAGCGTGGAAGGATAAGGTCGTGGAAATCGCCACCACCAACCTGCAGGAGGGAGAGTGAGCGCCGGGGGGCGGGGCGGGAGGGCAACCGCAGCGGCGCGGCGCACGCCGGCAGCGCTCCGTGCTGCATCGTCCGTGCTACATCGTTCCCCAGAGCTGCCGCTGCCCTGCCGCTGATGCCTTGCCCCCCGCCGCTGCGTGTGTCAGGCCTCCCATCGCTGCGTGTGCTCTGCCCTGCCCCGCTCGCACGCAGGATGGATGGACCCAACTTTGCGCGCGTGCTGGTGCCGCTCAGCAACGTGGCCACTTGGGTAGGTGTCGGGTGGGTGCGGGTGGCGGGGCGGGCGGGGCCCCGAGTGACATGTGCTGTGCATGAGGAGGTGGCAGGGCTCTGGGCATGCCCGCAGCTGCGTGGCTGCCTCGCCAGCTCCTTTTCAAAGTCCCTCACCCGGCCGCCATCCACCCCAATCCACCCTGGCACAGGGCATCGTGATTGCGGCGTCCCTCACGACGCTGACCGCCTTTGGGATCAATGTGCAGCCCCTGCTGGCCTTTGGCTCCATTTCCACCGGTCAGCAAGGGGGGCCAGTGCTGCAGCTTGTACTATCGCTGCTGCTGCTGCTGCTGCTGCTGCTGGCAAGCAGAGGGTGTGATGTAGCAGGTGTGTGCCGCCGGCCATTACCAAACGACCCCGCCCTCCCCCGCCTCCCCCGCCACCCCTGCCTGCAGTCGCGGTCGGCTTTGCCGCACAGTCGACGATGCAAAACGTGGTGTCGGCGCTGCAGATCTACTCCTCCCGGCCCTTCATAGTCGGCGACCGCATCCAGCTGAAAAGCCTGAGCGGGTCGCTGATCGCAGCGGGTGCGCAGCAGCGGCGTGCAGCAGCGACGTGGGGGCGGCTGCAGCAGCCGCGTGCCTTCTCTCGTCGCTTCCCCTGCTGCCGGTGCCGCCTTCAACAGCCGCTGCGCTGCGTCCAGCACTGTCTGCAGGCGTGGTGGAGAGCGTTGCGCCCATGCGCACCGTGCTGCGTGCCGACAACAAGCTCCCCGTGTTCATTCCTAACAAGGCTAGTTCGAAGAGGCTGGGGGTTGCTGGTTGCATAGGGCTGTCGTTGCGGTGCAGCGAGGCGGAGCAGCGGGCGCACGGCCATGGCCGCTGCCGACTTGTACAACAGCTCCGCGTAGCGCACAGTGCTACGCGGAGCTGTTGTACAAGCTGTTGTAGCGCACATCTGCTGCTCACTGCGCATGCCCCGCCAGCTACCAAATGCCAGTTGATCCCTGCTCACTGCGCATGTGCCGACCCCCTTTGAATTCGAGGAACAGGACGTCATGAACCTTGTGGTAGTGAACGAAAACAAGATGCGGCGCGCCAGCGTGCAGCCCAAGATGCCGCTGATAGAGGCGACGGTGGGTGGGTGGGTGGGTGGGTGCGATGGTGAGGCGGTGGGCGGGGTGTTGCTTTGGGCATCCAGCGTCGTCGCGCCTCACACCCGCTGACATCGCTGCTCGCTTCCCACATCATCCTCCGGTTCCTGCGCCGCAGCTGACGCTGCGGTACTGCGATGTGGATGCCCTGCCTGCCGTGGAAGCAGCGATAGGCAGTGAGCGCGTGTGGTTGCTGTGCGTGGCGGCGTGGGTGCCTGCCTGCAGTGGCGAGACGGGCCCTTGCCCCGGTGACTCCCGGACTCCGCCCGCTGCCTCTCAGCAGCATCTCTACCGCTGCTCCACCCGCTGCCCACCCCTTCCTTCGCCCCCACCCTTCCCCCTCAGATTATCTTGACACCCACCCTCTGGTCGACCCCGCCATCTCCTCCCGCTGCGTGTTGACTGAATTCACGCCCCTCGGCCCGCAGCTGGCGTTGAGGGTGGGCGGGTGGGTGGGTGGGGTTGGCAGCGGGTGGGCTGGCTCGGGGCTGGGCGGGCCGGCGTCGTGGCCTCGCCGCCCGCTGCGGGGGGTGATGACAGGCGCAGGTCAGGCTCAAGAGGACGAGTACCGTCTCAGCCGTCCCATTCCCCCCCGACTGCTGCTCGCACGCGTGCCGCCCCGCCAGGCGCTGCTGGTCAAATCAGCGGCGGGCCGGCAAGCGGCAGTGCGCAGCGAGCTGCTGCGGGAGGCGGAGAGGCTTGTGAGGTGAGGCACAAGCGCTGAGGGCCTGCATGCACGCTCCGCCCATGTCTCTGTGCATGCCACCAACGCGCTCCCCTGCAGGTTGCCCACGATCTCCTCCCTCGATCATCGATCTGCAGGCAGCATGGCGCCTACCTTGCCACCGACTGCAACGCCAGCGCAGGGCTGCCGGCCATGCTGCCGCTGCCGCCGCTGCCCCGTCCCGGCGTCAGCGGAGAGTTCGGCACGACGCCCGCCGGACCCTGAGCCCCCTGGCTGCCTTTCACACCGCCACGTCAGGTGCCGCCCCTCTTTGCCGACTGCACGACCAGTGCTGGCCCGGCCCTGGCAGCGCAGCCCCGGCAGCAGCAGCTGTCCCGCACACTATTTTATTGCCGCTGCACTCCTGCTCCCTGCCTGCCGACCTCCCCTCAGTTACTTGTACTTGTCTGTTCATTTCATTTTCGTACTGTATTCTCGGCCACTGCATGCCATGCAGCATCTCGTGCAAACAGTAGCCAAAGGTACCAGCCGTCACCGCACGGCGGGCCTTGCCGCCAACCTCAAACCGGTGTCGGGCTGGGCAAATCGATAGATCGATGCAGACACCCCTTCTGGGGCACCCTTCGAACCGCCATGCTGCGTCACGCACTCACAACCACTTGCACGGATGGCCGTGCCGACCTCGCCCACCCCGGTACGTGTGACACACAGCACTGAAGTGTGTCCCTCCATATGCGCCCTCCAGCTGTACGTCCTGGGCCGGCAGCAGGGGACGCCAGCGGTGCAAGGCAGCTCTTGAAGCGTGTCCCTCCAAAAGCACCCAACTGCCGAGTCCACTATCCGCCAGATCCCACTCTCTGGGGGTCTGCTGCATGCCAGGCTCGCCTGCGAGGTGCTCTCGGCCGTGCCAGAGCTTCCAAGGGCGCGCGCCCTGGAGCGCAGAGTGTCAGTAGGGAGTCCTGGGGGCACCAGGCCGAGTGAGAGGGCGGATGGGCAGGCTGGAGAGCTGGGAGAGGCCTCGTCGCTGGGTGTGAGCTGGCAGCGGTGGAAGGACGCGTGGCGCCGCATTGATGGCTGTGTGTAAATACTCCTGCACCATTGAAGGCCCTTCCGTGTAACACGTGTTGCCAACAGTTGGCTCATTCCAATGCAGCAGGTTAGCACAAACCGGCCACATGGCGCTGCACAATCTGCTGCAGAGCCGGGCATGCAGGCGGGCACCCGTGCCCAACCCTGGCTCAGGGTCTGCCAGCAGCCATGTACATGTTGCTGCCTCACATCACTTGACATTGACGCGCCGCTTACAGCCAGGCAGGATGACATGGACGGGCAGACGAGACGGGCAGCGCGGCGCGTGTGGATGCGTGCAGGCACCAGGCCTGTGCAGGCAGGGGCACAGCACGCCACTGCGCAAGACAGCTGCTCAGGCCCCGCCAGCGCTGAGCGCCAGGACACGCCACAACGTCGGCGTCGGCAGCGCAGGCAGCGGCTGGCTGTGCCGCGCTGGGCGGCGAGTGACCACGCGGTGCAGGCGCAGCGCCAACGTGCGCAAGCGCTCGCTGGCGGGTCGGCAGGTGACGCGCACCAGCGGGGCAGCAGCAGGTCAGCTGTGGTGGCGGCACCGGTGCGTGCCTGGAGGCATGCCCCTCCAGGCACACCCTCTGCCGCTGGGCAGCCAGCCGCGCCAGAGCGCCAGCACCCCCTCCTCCCTGGTGGCACAAAGTGGGCACAGGGGGGGGCGGCGTGGGGTGTGTGAGCAGTGGGGGGCGCGGCACCGCGACACGGACGCAGGCGGCAAGCAGGTGCGCCTGTGCCTGCCTGCCAGAGCCCCCAGCAGGCGGGCGTGGCTGGAGCGCACGGTCAAGCCGAACTGAAAATCGGGCAGGGCGACGCTTGTGGGCCTTGGTCGGGGGGCCTCAAGACGGCGCGCCGGCCCGCGCTCGCCCTCTCCTTCGTTGCTTGCTGCCGTCCACCACGGCTTAAACTGCTTGCAACAAGAGCCTTACGCTCTCACCATGAAGTCCGTGGCTCTGTACCTGCTGGCGGCCCTGGGCGGCAACTCGGCTCCCTCCGCCGATGACCTGAAGAAGATTGCCGGCAGCGGTGCGCAGCAGGGCTTGAGTGGGCGCGGCGGCGGGGGATGCGGGCCGAGCATGCAGCGGGCGCTTCGTCGCCAGGCCGCTGCTCGACCAGGCGCTGCAGCAGGCGGCGGCCGTTACGATGCGGCGCTCGGGCCCGCGGTGGCGACGGCGGCAGGCGGCGACCGCCACCGCTTTCGTGCGCCGTGCTCACGCTCCCTCTCCTCCCGTTGTGCTGCTGCAGTCGGCATCGAGCTGGACGCCGAGCGCGTGTCCAAGCTGCTGTCTGAGCTGGAGGGCAAGAACATCGACGAGGTGCACAGCCGGGTGGAGCCCAGCTTGGGGGCGCGCACGACCGCGGCTTGAGCGGTGACACGTTCGAGCAGCGGCGGCGCAGCACTGGCGCTGTGGCACCAGCGCTGACCTGTAGAACGGGCGTTACGTCTGGCATGGCGCACCGCAGAGGCGTGTTCTGAGCGTCTGCGCGGCCCGTGACGCGTCGCTCGCCGCGCGCACACACACATACACATACCGACGCCTCCCCTTGCCTGCCCACACATGATGCCTCCAGGTGGTTGCCGCCGGCGTTGAGAAGCTGGCCTCCGTGCCCGCTGGCGGCGCCGTGTCCGCCTCCGCGCCCGCTGCCGGCGGCGGCGGTGCCGCGGCCGCGGAGAAGGTGGAGGAGAAGGTGGAGGAGGAGGAGGACGAGGTGCGCGCTGTGGTGGGGTGGTTGTGCGTGCCTGCCTGCCATTGGGTGCCTGCTTGTGCCGGCTGCATTTCGGCAGGGCCTGGCTGCAAGCAACAGCATGCTGGCTGGCCAGATAGCACGCGGCCGTCTGCGGGCTGCACGGTGGACCCACTGCGTGCCCTCGTGGCCACCACGCCGCAAGTGCAGCTTCGAACAAATGCCAAATGAGTGCCGCCGGCCGACACAATACTCTTCCTCCTTATCTTTTCCTTCCCTGCCCTCCCCACAGGACATGGGCTTCTCCCTGTTCGACTGAGCTGCGCGTCAGCCCAGGCCGGCGGCGGCGGCGGCGTAGGCACGGCACCCCCCTGCACGCTTCGCTGGCGCCTCTGGCCTGCGTCTCCTAGCACCACTCCCTTTCAGCTGTAACGCTTGCGTTGCACGGATGGGCAGCAGTCGAACAGGGCAGCGGATGATAACTGCAGCAGGGACAGCAGCAGCAGCGGCACATAGCAGCACCGTGTGCAGGAAGCAGTGGCTGCAGACTGGGCGCTGCTCGGGTGGCAGGACAAGATTGGGGGCGGACGCGCAGTGGCGTATGCCTGTGTGGAAGCTCAAAAGAGCTTAGCAGCTCAAAAGAGGCGAACAGAGGAGTTATCTTACACAAGGTGGCGACAAGACAATGGAGGTATCAGTGATTGGGGCAGCAGGCAGGTGGCACAGGTGAACACACGTGGCAGCGTGGGGGGCGGCAAGAGAGCACGTCAGGAATGCGTGCGGGGCTGCTGCTCTGCCGCCGCCGCCTGCTGCCGCCACTGCCATCAGCTCTGCCGCCACAGCCGCCGCTGCAGCGGCTCAGCGGAGCTTGCCATCGCCGCTGCTGCCGCCGCTGCTGCCGCCGCTGCCGCCGCTGCTGCTGCAGCGACTCAAAACAGCTGGGCTCCGCGCTGGATGAGGGAAAGGATTCCCTGGGGGCCGGTCAGGATCTCGGCAAGGAAGGACAGCAGGGCGAACCAGACGATGGGCGACACATCCAGGCCGTTGAAGGGGGGGACCAGCTTGCGGGTGGCAGCCAGCAGCGGCTCTGCGGGGGCGGGGAAGAGGCGAGGGCGAGGAGCAGGGGTGGGCAAGTGGGCGGATGAAGAGGGGTGGAGGGAAGGCTGCGATGCGCGCTGGCAAGCTGCCGACTACGCTGTGGCGAGCAGTCGCGCTAGCGCCAGTCGCCCGCACCCTACCACCGGCGGGCGCCCCGCTGCTGCTGCTCTCTCCCTCCCGCTCCCCGCCGCTGCCGTCCTCCTTCCACCTGGGGCGCACCTGTGGGGGTGTAGGCGATGGTCCAGGGCATGGCCTTGCCATCCAGCTCTGGGTACCAGCTCATCACGATGCGCACAATCATGAGCAGGCTGGCAATCGAGAGCGCCGGCTTGAGCACCGCCGACAGCACGCCCGCAGACTGCGCGTCCAGCAGCGCCAGGTCGGCCACCACCTGCGCCGCAGCGCCCGCGTGCGGGTCGGCCGCCAGGCGCGCTGCCGCTTCCGCCGACGGGGCGGACGCAAAGGCTGCAGGTGCTGCGGCGAGCGTCGCCGCCGCAGCTGCCGCCGCCGCCGCCGTCCGCTGCTGCTGCTGCCTGCTGGCGGCCAGCACCGGCGAGCGCGCGGCCGCCGGTCTGCTGCTGCGTTGCGCGCGGGGGGCAGTGAAGGGGGCGCCCAGGGCTGGGCAGCGGGGTGTTGTTGGGGTGCAGCCGGCGAGGCGAGGCGAGGCCAACATCTCTAGGACCTAGGCAATGCAAGCTGGGCAGCTGCCTGGCTGAGGCCCATGGGGTGGCCGGTTGCTCGACGGCCAGGCTGCTGCTCTATCGCGTGCAGGTCGGCTTGCAAGGTCAGGGCGATCGATGCGAGTGCACATAAGAGCTCGGGGTCTGGGGGTCGTGCATGCTGTGCTGGCCGGCCTGCGGCCTGCTGGCCCATAGACCCCCTCCGCGCCACGCACGGTCCTTTGGCCGGCTGCTTGTCAGACGGCACCTCCCGTTGAACCGTGGCACACACCCCTACACACCCCTGCACCCGCCTGTCCGCCGCGTGCTCGTATCGTGGTCGTTGTGCGCGCGAACCGCGACGGCTGGTTGAGCAGCAATGGCGGTGGTGCCCGCCCGCGGGCGGCCGGCGGCGGCGCCACGCCCCATACCACCTCGGCGCCCCGGCGGCGACGTACGCAGCGCCAGAAGTGCCACTATTCAGCGTGGCTTATCTAGTGCCTTATCCCTGATTCACTCCAAAACAGCAACGATGCCAGCAAAGTGGCTGTGGCCAGCAGCAAGAGCATGCCTGGGGGAATGTGTCCATGAGGTCAGCTTGTTGCACTGCCACCCCTCCCGCCTGCCGCCACCGCCGCTGCCGCCCCTAACGTTGGGTACGCTCGCCGAGCAGGCCACCCACCTCCGCGCCTGCGGCCCTCACACACTACAACATCAACGATCCCACCTGCTGGCTAGCTGCACAGAGAGGGCAAGCCTCCAGGCAGCTCCCTACAAGGCCAGCCTCCCAGCCTCTCTCTGCCCTCTCCTGGCTACCCTCGTATGCCCACAAACCGCAGAAATCGACCCGAGCCCCTCGCTCGGACGGCAGCGCCTGCAAGCTCGCACGCTTGCCAACTCGGCCCCTCCTCGCCCCACCCGCAGGCCGGACTCCAGAGCCCTCCAGACGCCAACCCAAGCCGCTCAAAGACTCTAAACCAACTCGCAAGTAAGCACAGACCGCCGGGGAGGGGGAAAAGGCAACCACACCAACGGTGACGTTGGCAGCGACAGCTCCACTGTTTAAGGGGCGACGGAGTGAAATACCGGCGCGCTCGCCCGCCCCTGCCTGACCTCTATAACCAATCACATGCCCTTGCAGAGCCTCTGTGCGAGTGGGCGCAGGCAGAGACGCCGGCCGATTTGGCGCCGCTAGATAGCTCACGCTCAGTAGTGTGCACAGCGTCGCGCCTGCTAACCAACGCCCCCGCCGTCAGCAACGGCAAGCAGGCATGCAGCGCCCTGCTGGGAACATCACCCACACAATGCTGGCGTATTCACCTTTCCCCCCCCCCCCCCCCTTGCCCTCCGCCGTGCAGGCGGGGCCAGCCCGCCACCGCTGCCACCGCTGCCGTTGCTGCAGCCCCCTGCCACACACGGCATCGGTTCGGCCCTCGCCTGCGCCAACCGCACCGGCGGCAGCGCCGGCGGCAGCGCCAGCGCTGGCGCCTCGGCAGCACCCCCGCCTCATCCGTGGCCACCCGCCGCCTTGCCCTCCGGACCCGCCCACCCTCCATACCCGCACCAGCCGTTCAGGCCGCTCCGTTGCGTCTGTGGAGCGGCCGCATGCAGCCATCTCGCCATACGGCATGCCGCCCCCGCAGCCAATAACGAGACGGGCGGGTGCAGAACGGGTGCGGTCGTTTTCTGCGCTGACGGTGCTGCAGTGTAGCCCGCACTGTTGGTGCACTTGCACACTGTTGTTGCACCTGCTCACTGCACTGTTGCCGCATGTGCTGCCGCCTCTGACGTGCTGCTGCCACGTGTTTGTGCGCCCCTCCCTGCAGCCGCGACACACGCACGCCGCCACCGCCACCTCGCGCCACCGCAGGCTGCTGGAGGAGGCAGGGCCTTTGACTGTCGGC